>VXBL01008665.1:556452-611386 GCA_013400195.1 Aramus guarauna
GGGGGGGCGGCGAGAAGAGCTGCTGGCCTGGGCTGTTCTACTCATTAGGGGAAGCTCCAACAAATACTGCTGCGTAGAAAATGTCCAAGCTTCCACACACCAGACAAAGTTAGAATATGGCATCCATACGAATAAATGCTGAAAGAGCATAAGGTTTTCTAGGACAAGCATTGTATCAGTCTTCCAGGGAAAATATTCTGTAAATGATATTTTACAATAAGGAATTCATTAAAAGCATTTACCATTATGGAGATTATTATCCAAATGGCAGAATGTGTTTTATTAAACCAGGCAAAAACATCAGAGAGCAGTAATTCACTCTGTTGCCTGCATCAAGGTCGCAGATTATATCCAGAAGCAACTGAGATGTGATAGTTGCCGAAAGGAGCCATAAAACTGGACTGACACACCAAATACCCATTAAAATGTCAATAAATAAGCTAATTTTTTTTTTCTTAAAGCAGTTTTCAGAAGTAACACATCAGCGTATAATAAGGAACACATTTTCCTTTAAGTCAACACATCTTTATTATCAATTACACAGTGGTGTACGATTACTCTCTGTTCCTTGGAGCAACTCCTTTACTACAATCCTGAACGATGAGCAATTATTAACAACATTGTGTATGATGCAGAAATGCTATTCAATTGTACTAATAAAAGCCAGCGGCTTTCTCTGACAACAGAAATTTCCTGTCTTTCTCGTAATATATTCTGACGGTTTTGCACTCTACATTGGTACTTCAGGATATTTTTAACCCCAGAAGAGAGATAGTACCCAAACAACATATGAGACTGATACAACTTCTTTCTTATCACTGTGCCCTCTGGTTTTTTATTTTGCCTAAAATGTTCTGTTAACTATGGAAATTGTCACTGGCCAAAGCTAACTGCTAACAGCTGCCTGCTGTGCTGATACGTTGTAAAGAAATGCAAAAGACACTAGAGTTGTCATAGGCTTGTTCTCCAAAGTCACTTATAGAGAGTTAATGTCAAGAACCTTGCTGCATGATTTCACGGTCTGCCAGGTGTAATAAAAGTAGCTTGGCTAAACAAATCCAAACTGCTTCATGTGAGGTTTCAGTTTGTTGTCAGAAATGCTAAGGATGGCTAGATGAAGCTAATGGTCAAACCTGAAACAACAGAAAACGGGTGTATTGCTTCTCTTACAAATTACGTTTTCCAGAATCCAAGTGTAGTTTTACGTGTTTATAAAACACTGAATAGAGCCAGCACCAAAGGAGTTCGAAGACAGAGAAAAATATCAGCCCTCTACTGTCATATGCTCTCCACGTCCACATATGAATTCTTACAGACATCGCTGAGACCTGGCATGCTTAAAATACTATCGCATTTTTCCTTTCACCATCAAATTGTACCTTTGAATTAGTAACTGCACCTATTTCTCAATCACACAGCTGTGCACAGGAAGGGGGGAAAAAAAAAAGACTACACAGAAAATGCTAATTCACAATTAGATGGAGACTTACAGGAGTTGCCGTGATAACCCAAATACAAGGCAACTTCAATTCTACACTAGCTATGAGTTTGAAGAGAACAGAACTAAAAGTAGGCAAAGTATTTCTTCAAAATTGGAAACTCAAGTGCTGGCAGACAGCCTTTTGCACCATCCCCAGCACAGACCCACAGCCAACGCACAGCTCACCTCCCTCGCAGCCACGGTACAACTTACAGCCTGCCTCCTCCGAAGCCCAAGCAAAGAGGCAGCACTTGTCCACAAAACCTCCACTTGCTACAAAACCTCATTTTCTCCAGCACTGCTGGACAACACTCACGCTCTTTGTCACAACCCACCTACATTTTGACCTGTTACAGCTGCTCATCACACCTGCTACGCAGGCACGGAAGCATGGAAGTCGTTTCCACCCTGGAACAGGTCACCCCAGCCTGAAGCGGCCTTTGGATACGTGCACCTACTGAAATGCTGTGCTGCCCTCATCTCCTCTAGCCAGGTGAGGATTTATCAGGAAAGTTTCAGGGGACTCTCCAGATACCTCAGCTGGAGAAAAAGCTATAGTCATCATCTGCTTCTATCCCTGTGGATCCTGCCTGTATCAGCTAATGGGACCTGGAAAGCTGTACCAGCTAATTCCAGTCATTAAAAGGACTGCCCTGTGCTCTTAAAGGTCAATGAAGAAAAAAATAAAAATAATAATAAATAAATAAATAAATAAAAGATCAGTGCCTGAAATGCAGTCCTTAATGCATTGACTTTCTTTATAGGTGTTCCCCCACCCAGCCTTTTTTCGGAGCGGGTGTGTGTGTGTGAGAGAGAATCACCATATAGCTGTGCAAAAAGCTCAGAAACTTAGCTATCAAGATAGGACTAGGAGTACAGTATTACTATTTGGTATAATGCCCATGTTTTCACACTTTAATTTACATTTCTGATACCTTTCTGCAGCCAGACTCTGTGCTAACCAGACACTGTATTCTTATTACAAGATTCATTTATTAAAACCAGGACCTCATGACAGATTATTTCTTAATCACTTTATAAAATATTTTTATTTACAAATTAACTCTATTTATGGGAAAACCTCCCCTTCCCTCCTCCTGTCTTAAGTGTTTGAAGTAGACACTAGAAGAATCCAAACTCCAAAGGAACAAATTACAGTAGCTTATAACCATATACTTCAAATATAAAGGACATCGTTTTCTGATATCATTTACATGCCTGACTGACACTGTCTACAAATTAAAATTCTGTGGCAGTAGCTAAAGTTTCTATCTAACCAACAAGCCAAGTGATTGTTTTATACTTCAATCTAAAACATTTTCCAGTTATGCACAACAGATTTCCTGAATAAGTATGGCTACAAATAAAACAAATTAGAAGAATGACTGAAAAGAAAAAAAAAAAAAAAGAAGAGCGACCAAAACCACTGTTTGCTTAGATTATTAGCACATCCCTTAGACTTAATGTGAAAGATGTCAAGTTATGCAAATAAATGGCTTTTTGGTGCTTTCATAGTGTTATACAATTAGTTTACTTTCCTTCAATTGATTTATAATATTACTTTATAGTTCTCATGTGAACTAGAATCCATAAATGTTCTAAAGGGGGAAAGACACAGAGTAACACAAAAACCGGAGCTTAGACTAAATGCCCTTTCCCCCCCACACTCTACAGTTCATCTGTTTTTTGTAGACTCATTCAACCAGACCATAAGATGTATGCAAGCATTCTTCTCGGGGATTTTTGCTTTCACTAAAGATATCAAAGTCTCAAGTAGCCCTTCAGTGAACTCACTCCAGGTTTTTGATGTTCCTCCTGTACTGCGGAGGCCCAAAAACCGGACGCAGCATGTAGGCATGCTAAGTAGGGGAGGATAATCCCTTCCTGTGATCTGCTGGCCATGTTCCTGTTCCTCCAGCCCAGGATGCTGAGGTCTCCCCTGCTGCCCGGCGTGCTGCCGGCTCGTGCCCAGCCGGCTGCCCACTGCACCCCCAGCGCCTTTGCTCCCCGGCCAGTCAGTCCCCAGCGCGTCTCGCTGCAGGGGCTCCTCCTGCCCGCGTGCAGGGCTTTGCACAAATGCAAATAGCTGTTGAACTTCTTAAGGTTCCTGTCAGCCCACTCCTCTGGCCCCTCTAGACCGCTCTGGATGGCAGGCCTGCCCTCACTGTATCGACTCATCCCCCCAGTTTGATGTCATCTGCAAACTCAGTGAGAACACCCTCCATCGCCTCCTCTGGGAAAGACCAGCCTGCTGCTTGTTACCAGCCTCCTGGTAGAGAATGACCCATTAACCACTACCCTCTAAGCCAACCAGTTATTTATCCATCTTGTTGCCCATCCATCCAGACTGTAACAGCATAATGCAGCTACAAGAATACCGTGCGAGACTGTCAAAACCTATTAGTAAGCTGGTTATTCACCAAACCACTGAAAGCCTTCAGAAATCAGAATGATAAAAACATAAAAACAGATAGCAGAAGATAGCCAGCCAAGTTACTTTTCAAGTGCGTTATAACTTAGTAACTTATACTTGCAACTGCCTCATTATATACCCTTTTAAGTAAAAATATCAAAGTGAGACAAGACGCCTGGGAGCACTTCAAAGAATGCAGTTTTTCTCAAAAATGTTTAAATTATTCTTGACAGAATTTAGAATACACTTTGATAGTATGAGGGAGGAAGTTCAGAACCCTCTTGCACTATACTTTGCTGAAAAGCGGGGAGAAACTGTTGGCAAAACTTAAAAAAAAAAAAGACATGGGAATTATGTGCACAGTCTTTCCTCCAAATCGGAGTGAAAACAAAACAAGTGGAAACGATAAGATTTAATTGTTTTTAAACTCTGATTTAACAGTCTCTTTACAAAGCAAAAAGAAAAAAAAATCCAAAAGTATATTCAAATAATTACAATCAAAAACATTAAGCCCTCATTCACTAGAATGGGAAGTCAGGATTTCACTGAACTTCAGTGACAGAAAGACCATCTCCATTGCAAAAAAATGTACATTGTTCCAAGTGAGATTTACTGTCTGACAACTCTGAAGTCTGCATTTTACTAAAATTAAGATTATCAAAATTATTTTTGTTAAAATATTTCTTCATAAAAAAAATCAGTTACTAAAAATGACTGTATGTATTCCTTGATAATTTCTAACTACTGGTTTTGTAGATTGCATCAGAATATGAAAACTCTAGTTAGCCAAGAAACAATCTAGCCAAGAGGAAAAGCAGAGGTTTTACAAGTGCAGAGAAATTATTTTTTAAGTTGCCTAATAAGCAGTTTCAACAAGCTGGCTTACCTTAGAAATTCCCTCTAGGCAAATTGCTTACTTGAGATCCTTGAAAAATACAGAATAAGCCTAAATAAACAGCAGAATAAACCACTGAAAATAACTGCCTATGTATGCCAAGATTCCAGTTACTAAAGCAGCACCTGGAGGAAGAAGCAGCTTCCGACCAACGCGACAGGAAATGCAGCCTGGGGAAAGGTTTCCACATAACTCCAAACTTTATCTGGCTACCAGGAAATCATCATCATTAAGAGATACTAAAAATATGCTGCACCAAACAGCAAACACATGAATTGGGTTCTAAAATTGTACATACATCTAGGATTAAAAGAAAATAATCACACAAACTTTATAATCACATGCCTCACAGTGTGCAAAAAGAATATCAGAGCTCAACAGAATTGGGATCTTCAGGTCAGCTAAACAAAAGGCTATTGCATTTACATTTAATTTTACTTTCACAGTTTTCTTCAGCTCTCTCCTACTTTTTAAAGCCTCGTAAAGTATGATGAGGCCTTTCTAAGGCAGACAAGTAGCTTGCTACTGCAGATCAGAATACACCTGAGCTATGGACACAGTGCATCCAGTTTGGGTTTGTTTGGGATTTTAAACAGTTAATACAGCACACACTGCAAATAATGTAGGGGTTCAAACAAGCCTCGAGCATCCAAACTTGAACAACATCCTACATAGCAGCCATATGGCACATTGTATTCTTCAGATTTTTTTCACCTTTCTCTATTCTCTCCAAGCTTAAAAATACACCAAGCTTAAGGACTCCTCTGCAAGGTGGCCCACAGCAGCATAGTGGAGTACTGGTTCAGAGCAAGATTTCCTGTGGTTCAGAAACAGTAAGAATGCTTTTGGACATTTTATTTCTCATTAAAAAAATGCTGAAACCTGAGTGTGTTTGTCTACTTCTTGAATTTTTCAAATTAAGAACAGGCAAATTTTCATGTCTGCTAATGTGGTAATCATGAACAATTTTAGAATAGTTTTAACTATTTTAACTATAGTTAAAATCATCATGGTTATGCTGTTCTAGAGCACATTATGGGTTTTTTCCACGCTTGTTTCAGTATTTTCCTATGTTCACATCTGCAAATGCATGTCTTACAAAGTACGGTAATGTTACAGCAAAACCTTTAGGGGAGGAATTCTTTCCTCTACGCCCATACTTGACCACTTCTGGGTTAACAAATCTACGATCCACCATTCTCCAGTTTCCTGGTTCAATTTCATTTATGTTCTGAAGAACCCTAAGTGACAATATGTCTTTCTAGAAGACAGGATTTAGCAATGTGGCTTCACTGGCATCTGAGTACCACAAACTCTCCTCAACTTGCACCAGGACAGGCTCTGCTAGGAAAGTGGTCTTCTAATTCCCCTCTTCCTCCTTTAGTAAGATTTCTAACCAACTGTAAGAGAAGAAAAGGTGACAAGGGAAGGATAACAGTAAGCTGAACCTCCATACTATAGAAAGTTGAAAATAAACAAACTGGCAAGCATCCGAACTCACACGCTTCTTTCCTGACTCCTTATAAATCTACCATTTCTGGTATTGTAAGAAGAGTAATTTTGTTACTAAACCATAAAGTATTTATTTTCACTATAAACCTGACAATGTCACATGTATCGTCAGTAAATGTAGGTTTATTTGTGAAGACAATTTGGCTTTAAAATCTAGCCACACACTACAGAAAAATCCCACTATTGCAGAAATTATATTTGCAAACAGTTCAAATGACTCAACAATAGCCTATTGTCATAAAAGTTGTCTTTAATGCGTACACTCTCCAATTACTGCTTTTTCAGTCTCACCTCAAAAGGCTCTTTTTCAAATGGAAGAACTAATCAATAGTAAATCTAAACCCAAAGTACTTAAAATAGAAACCACAGTGTTCTAATTCAGGTTTGTAAAAGTCCATGAAACTGTCCCAAATAAGATTAATAACATCCCATCATCTGAGTACAAATTGATCTATCCAACAATTTAATTACTATTTTCCATTCTGAAAAGGAAGCCACTTTTGCTTTGGAACTGCAAGGCTCTCAAAGACAAGCAAATGGTTTCTACTACTACAAGAATAGTGCTAATCTTAACGTTCGCACAACTCAGATATTTGCCCTCTAGATCAAATTATGTGCATGCATAGATACATAAATAAATTATGAGATACTGGTTTGCTGTCATAACACATTGTGCACATGTTGAAAATATGGGTTCCACAACAAGGCAAAGCAGTCAGCAGGTATCAACTTTTACTTGTCCTTAAGAATAGCAGCAAGCCCCAAACTCCTGCTTTAGTAAAACTGTTACTCACCCAAACTAGAACCATCTTCAGATACACAGACTAGCAAAACAATATAATTCAGGGCTGAACTAAACCTTGCCTCAAATACTGAAACTGGACACATTTTTGTATTCTTTCCTATTAACTAAAACAAAGCAAAATGAGGGGGCTACTCCATACTTTGTTTTCAGACTAAACAGTTTTCTGACCTGAACATGCAATTTATACCTCCTTCTCCAGAGGGAGGGGTAGATCCTGCCAACGAATCCTACCTAACAAGCTTCAGAGCCAAAAGGAGAGAGCTGTGGATTCACAGTCTCAGCATGGTTCAATCTGATCTGACTTTATATTGGATAACACTATCTTACTTCTTTCAAGGCTTTTCTGGACAGAAACATTGAGGGGAGAAAAACAAACTTATACATTGCAAAGAATCCAATGATTACTGAAAGGTCAAAATATGCGTTGTATTTTTCTATCTTCCCTATACACAGCACAGCTTTGTTGAACTAATTGCTCTGATTAGGCTTCCCAATGGAGGGACACATCTCTCAATATCCTCAGAGTCCTTTTTAAAGTTCTCAGGACAAACCATCAAGTTCCATTCTGAAGCAATTTCTAGGTGGGAGAAGGGAACACATCAAAGGAAACCTAACAGTAGCTTTTATCACTTCAATTTTTAGAAAACACACACAGACATTTCACGGATCTTAACTTTTGAAACTCAAAATCCAGTTTTCAAGGCACATAGTCAGCTATGTCTTCACATGAGTCTGGAAACTGAGAAAAGTCCTACTATCCTCAGGTACCACAGACTTCTCACTTTGGTTGACAGCAACATATGTCATACTTGAAGAAGGGTTGCTTTTTTTTTTATTTTTTTTTAAAAACACACTTTAATAAAAGTCTTAGGTTAATATAAGCAATGATTGCTCAATCAGAAACAGAAAAAAGCCCTACCTTTCATTAAAAAATTATGCAACTAGCTGAAAGAGAATTTGATTTTTTCACATCTCTTCCCCCTGTAAGACATTCAGTATGCATTATATCAATTGCATTTGATAACAGATCTGCTTTACAAATATGTGGCAAATAACACTGTACAATGATGAAACTTACATATCCACCAGAATTTTAAAACATTTTTATTCAATAGTGAAGGAGAGCATTTTGCAACTTCAAATTATACTTGAAGTATTTCATGCTGGAAACAATTCCAAATCATCAGTCCTCTCTCATCTGAATCAGTCATCAAACTAAAGTTCTGAAAGCATAAAGCCTAGGAGCATTACTGCAATCAACTGCAAGATCTATTTCTCAGTTATCAGCAGTGGTTTTCTGTTAGTGCTAAGAACTTGAGGGCCTCGTTACTAAAACAGGGCTTTTAACACAGCCTAAATTTCACACTTTAAACAAGCACCAAATATATCCCTTATTTCAAGAAAAACAGATTCTGTGTCCAAAGATGCACCTGAGGTACGTATGCTAAAATGTGCGTGTCTACCTGTTTGCAGTGGACTCGATCAATATGAAAGGACAAGGGATTAACTACAAAAAGAATAAATAGGAGAAAGCATTGGTTTGCATGGGGTTTTTTTTGCAATTTCTTTCTATTTTCATCTAAGTATAACAGGGGAAAAATTCTACAAATTAAACTTAAATGTTCAGGTAGTCAGAACTGCAGGACCACCAGTGAAATCACTCTCTTCCTCACGTAGAAGCCTAGTTTGTTTATAATGTCAAAATTTCATATGCAGTCATACATTAAAAAGATCATAAGTCAATCATATCAGTAGCGCACACAGAATATTTGAAGTATTTATTTTTTTCTTGACAACTTAGTCTATTTCCTCCTCCATTTCTGTCAAAACAACTTCCACAATACAAGCAAAAAATTGCTATTAATTCATCCTATTACTCCTGGGTTTACTTCTCCATTCTTAGAAGTCAACAAGAAGAAAAAAGACCATTAAAGTACAAATCCAGTCCAGCTCAGCACTGCTCAGTTCGTGTCCCAAAATGAATCACAGTGGAGACCACCTTTAGAAATCCTAGTGGTGACTAAACACTTTTGTTTGATGTGATTAGCCAGATGAGATCTGAAGTACCATTCACTCTAACAAACCAGCATCCAGGAGCATCCAGTTTCTACAAAATAATATAAGAGGGGACTAACTTACCAGCAGACGGCTATCAGGGATGCTTTACCAGCTAAGGAAGTTTAAAATACATGCAATCCTGCATATTTACATATAGGCCATCAGTTATGTCAGAGCAGCTAATTTTCAAAGTCCCTATTTATTCTCAAATGCAAAATAAAGATGCCATCATTCTTTTTAAAATCAAACCCGTAACAGTGTTATTTACTAGTAAAACTAATTTGCAACAGTAGTAATGGCATGTATTTTCCAGACTTTTTATGATACTGTAATATTCCCTTACAAAAGCATTGTTCAATTAATGGGTAGCTTTTAAGTTCAGCAAAATGGACAGTAACAATTATACAGGCACAATAAGAGGAAGACAAAAAACAATGACAAAATTGTACTACATTTCAAAGAGAAAACTGTGGCTGAATATAAAAAAATATTTTCAGAATATATGGCTACATATTCACCGTTAAAATTCCTCATTTTATATTATGTAAAGGCATTATGGAACAGGACATCTTATGATAAGTGCAAAAATATACACGTGTGTTTTTTCCACCGAACATTTTTATTTTTAAAGACAAAACAGGTTATTTGAAAGAGAAAAACAATTTAGTTAGGATATGGATTGCGCTTCAGAGGTCAGGCAATTTTCAGTATGTCAGTTCTAAAAAAAGGATATAAAGTTTTAAATTTTTAATTAAACACTTTAAGCTTTCTTCCATGCATCTAGTTTTCATATATTCAAAACCATTCTGCTTTCTTCCTCATTTTATTGTTTTTACAGAATAATAAATAGTCTATAGCTCTTGAGCTAACAGATCTTAACCAAAAAAAAACCAGCCCAGACAAAAGATCCAACTTGCAAAATACCAGCTGTCTTTACATTGCTCAGTTGTAAGAATAAAATTCTTTGGATGGTCTGGAAATTTTTTTTTTTTTTTATTTTTAAAGATAAAACTTTTTGGAGAGAAAACAGAGAGCCCTGAAAGATGATCTGCTCCCACTGGCTTGCTGACTTCTTTGCGTGCCACCTCCTAGCAGAATTGTTCTAAATTGTTCAAACTTGCAACTTTAAATATTGAAGGTAGAATAAAGGTTGTCTTTATACACAGTGACAAAGCATTTCCATACTTTTACTGCTAATTCATAACAGTTTCCACAACTTTGCCATGTTTATTTTTTAAAAAACATTTAAGAACAAACCTTGAAGAGCAACCCATACAACACAAGAAGATGGAAAGAAAAGCAAAGTTCGACCTTCCTTACAGTCTACAAACTATGACAGAAGAGTGTGGCTGGGTTTTCTTTTTTGTTTTGTTCAACTCTGAGGAATGTCTCATGCTTTAAGTCTTCCAGGATTTCTGTGTTCCATATGAAAGCCAATATTTGTTCCTACCAGGAAGGGAAGCTACCAGGTCACAACACATCAGTAGTTTTCACATTTTTACTTTGACATTCAAGTTTTTACCATGCTTATTCTTTAAAGACAACTAGACTAAACTAGTGCATCAGTGTTGGTAAAGTCAAGGGAGACCACCACTCCGCGAAAGAATAAACCTGATTTTATGGTACTAGATGAATTTGGCACTGCCACACCAAGGAAGAACTCGTGGCTGGGTACAAAAGTAACTCTTCTAGACCAAACAATTCTGAAAAAGAAACTCTTTTGGTGGTTTGTGTTTCTTTGTTTTTTAGAGAAGATCAGGTGACATCTGTCCTCTTAAAGCCGGCATAGAACTGACATCAGGTGCAAAACCAACCATATTGTCAGCTCCAGCTAAGGTTGTAACGGCAACCGTGTTCACTCAAAAATATTTTTGCAGTTTAGTCATTAATTCATCAATGGCAGCAGCAACAGGCATAAAACAACAGTTTAATTTTAACCTGTGCTCATATTGGTTTAGTTTGCAGTAACAGATAAATTGATTTCTAAAGTTTGCTATTCAAATCAAACTGATATAAATGGCTGCGACATTAATTTTTCAAGTACTCTATTAGGCTGGTTTAAAGATATTCTTCAAAAACTAGAAGGTCCTCTCATGTGTGCAAGATCTAAGATCTTAATACCTTTCGATTAACGGATTAATTAATTGAGATTGACAGACTAATTTATTGGGATTAAATACAGCTAGACAAGTTTCACTGGTTAACATCACAAACTAGGTCATCTGTATCCTCATAAGAAGAGGGCAATTAACAACGAAGGCTTTTTACATATTTGATGTTCACAGTTTTACACCTGCTTCTTATTAGGAGAAATTATCATTAAAGCAGTATAAGACTTACTGGGTCTATCAGTTGCTCAGCCCAACTTCTTAACGCAATATATAACAAAAAGAGAGACACTCATGCAGCAAACTAGCGAGAGGATGGAGCAGATGTGCGATGTTACTAATGCATCAGTGAAGCACTACACAAGAGAGAAATACAAAAGGAAAGGAAATACAGAGTAAGAGAAATGAAGATGGGGCAGGGGCAGAGGGGAAGGGCAACTGACAACTCAGATTGTCGAACAGAGCCAGTAAATAACATATGATTCTTTATTCTGGATTTCTCCAGTCTGGTAGAGATTAAACAGGTTGTGAGTAGAAAACCGATACTAACCAGGAGAAAGACATTTACAACACAGGCACAGAAGGCTTTTCCATATTGAAACCAAACACGAAGAACAAAAAGCCACGGCAATAATATTGGCTGTTACCAAAGGAATACTCACTACTGAAGCTACTCTGCCAGACAAAAAACCAGAGACCATAGGAACAATTACAAGTGAGTGAGAAAGCACATACTGTGTGAACATCAATGACTAAACCCTATGCCTATAGTAAAAACGAACTGACAGATGACACCTAGGATACAGTATCTTATTCAAACAAACAAAGGAAACCCACCTAAAGGAGGCATAAACATCAAAGTGACAGTGAGAAGTGAATAAAAGCAGAAATTCAGGAAGCTGATAAAAGCACTTACAAGGGGGAAGGGAAAAAGGAAGGGGGCTGCATGAAGAGGGAAGTCAATATAATTAGGACTGTGAAACCTGTAAAATACGCTTCCTATGAGATCATTCCTTTCAACATACACAGCCATATGAAATCTCTCTCTCACCCTCTCCCCTCACCTTCTTTTTTCCCAGTGTATGGATGCCACGCAAGTCTTCAACATCTCCTGCCATGTTTTGGGACAGCAAGCACTTATTTGTGCCTGTGCTCCAGTACGGTATAAAATGAGGAATTAATTCCCCTGACATCTGTATCAATCAACTTCTGCCATTTGTATGCACTTAAAAAACATTCTTCTTTAGGCTAACTAAAAATACAGAATACTTAATTTATAATCTTTTCCTTATCTCCTCAATATGCATAAGGCCCTACTAATTTAATTTTTAATTTTATTCTTTAGAATATTTTAGCAGTAATTAGTCAAGAGTACTTTAAACCTCACAAAATGCATGCACATTTCCCATGTAGTGTAAACATGCAGTTGTTTTCTGAAAAAGTTAAATTTCTTAACTATTACTCTATTTCTCTAAACAGCACCGGTCTGCACTAGGTGCCATTTTCTATAGCAATGAAAATCCATGCTAAACCAGGTATAGCCACCCGTACCTGTAATAAATCAAGAGCCCCTACAGAACCACACACTGATTCTGAAAAAGAAAATAGAACTGCTGATTTTTAAAGCATTAACATAAACTGTAAGCAGAGGTGTACTGATCCTACTCAGTGGCCAATTCTTCCTTGCTTTCACAGCTAAGCTTGCATGAAGTGCCTCCCAAAAGCTAAACTTCCACTTGTTTTAAAGGAGGATATCATTAGAACACAATATGGCCTTTATTAAATATGAATTATTTGTTCACAACACATTCGGCATGACAGTGGGAAAACACTGCCTTCAGGCCACCATTATATCTGCCCTGTTTCCTTCTCTTTTTTTCCCCCGTCATCATACATCTGCTTTGTCAGCCCCAACAGCATCCAATTTCCATGGGCAAAGAGATTCGTTCCCTCCTTTTTAGAGCAACCAACAGTATTTTTATTTGTTACTAACATAGAAATAAAATTATGAAGTTTAAGATTTAAGCTTTCAACAGAGATTGAGGCAGAATGTTTCTCATCTCTTAGCTGCTGTTGTAGTCTCCAACAGATGACACCACATTGGATTTCACCAGCTTCACGCAGGGAAAAACTACTTCATAGTCATGAAGACCAAGATTTATTTTTTTAAATAAAAGAGTAAATTGATGGAAGTGGGTTACAAAGAATATTATGGGATCTAAACATGCGCTGCTCAGGTTTCAGGATGCCTTTTAAAACACAAATGAGACAGGCAAGATGGGACAGTGAAGGGGAGTTAAAGAACACAAGACTTTAACCCAGCAAGCAGCTGATCTGTCCTGGGGCTGGGCTAAACAGACCTTTGGAACACACAGAGCATCACAGCTACAAGTTCCTCCATGAGACACACCGCAAGGACAGCATCTGGTACATGCACCGCCCTCAGTATCAGTTCCTGAATATACTAAACATTACAAACAAGGCTGAGGTAGGAGTAGGAACTAACCAAGAAATTCTGTGGGGTCATTCCTGTTCTATTAGTCCAAGTATTTTATCTCCAGGATTGAAAGAATGATATACACCAAGAATGTGTTCAGCAAGCGTTGAACTTCAACCTATTTTGATTCTCTTACAAACTATCAAATCTGTTTATAATAGTAACTATCCAAGGCTATTGAGAACTGAAGCATGCATAAGGAATCAAAGTAACATCATTATTATAATTTCATGCTCTATAAAACTGTAGATGTTTGGTAAAAAGCCTCCTATTTGAAAATATACTTGCTGCTTTTAAACTATTTTTCATGCGTGTCTTATTTATTAAACAAGTTCCCTTGATAATATATATGCAGTAAATACAGTATTAAAATAAAACAGTGGCTGCATCACACAGAGACGAATCTAACCATAAAGTGCTGAAATTTTGGTCTAGGAGAAAAAAAAACGCATTAAGACTTGATAATACATCAAAACTATATTTTCATAAAAAAATTGGAAAATTTAGTGCATTTTTTTTTTTACCAACTATACAATATATACAAGATTACAGATTTTCATGAAGTATTCATTAGTTGCTTTCTAGTTTGTCTATATACATTCAGAACATGGGATTTTTTTACAACATTAATCAGTTTTAAATAAAATGTGTGTATATATATTCGTTTATTTTTTATGAATTAATTTTATATATTATATAGAAATCATGTATTTTTATAAATTACATCTTATATATTATATATACAAAATATCAATATAGACACAAAGCCCCTAAGTCAATTTTAATAAAGATAGATGTATAAGTGCACACCTAAGTACAAATGCACTGTAGTCCATGTATTATAAACAATTCACATATGAACACCAAAAGTATTAGAGGGCTAAAATGAATTGCATTTTGCTGAAGAAGTTTGTAAGGTAGCAGTTTCCACTTACCATTCAAAATAGGTCAGAAATTCTATACTTGCATACTGCTATGATAATTTACTTTTTAAAGTGAAAACTGTAATCATATCAGCAGCTATTAAAGACAGATGGCTTGCTTTTTCCTAACACTAATTTAATGCTTTCTAAATAGTAAATTGAATGATGATACTCAGCCTAGAGGAAAAAAGTATCAGAAAAAAGTCAGAGAGATTGCTTTTTATAAGCACGCATGTATAGTAATGTATTTAGAAATTAAAACAAGAAATGCTATTCTTAAACCCACAGGTAAAATGAAGAACATATTTACAGTCAACCAGCCTATAATAATATAGGTCACATCTGATGATTCCCTATTTGGAAATACTTCTTGTGATCGGATCAGGAGATAGTGAGTTCTGCTCACATTTAAAGTGATACTTCATTGTAGGGCATTTCACATTTAATTTTGTTTTATTCTTCAGAAGCCCTAGGTAGTTGCAAAGATTTTGTCCTTCACCTTTATTCACCTATAGGAAGAGATCTGACAGATTTGAGAGACAGGCAGAAGTTGACTAGTCAAATCAGCAGTACTTGAAGCATAATACACATCCACTGAGTCACCGAGATTACATAAACTGATACAGCAAATCAACTCTCTCCCTGCCTCCCAAAATACAAGCTACTTAACTACTCAGTCATTACAAATTATATCTTTGTTTCAATACTAGGAGGGGAAAAAAAAACCACCAAACCAAAAAACTACTGTCAGAGCCCAGAAATTGAGCTACCTTCTCATTCATGAAGAGATGTGGAGGTCAGAGCTGAGGCTTATCAAGCAAGGCAGCACACAGATGTGCCATTTGCACTTTCACTGCCCCTGAATGCAAAACTCAAGATTTTTCAGATCACTCCAAGATTTTTGCAAAGAGATGAAACAAAGTCCTGCAGTAAATCACTTCTTCGGTCTCAGGCAGACTGGATTGCACCTACCCGAGAGGTAACAGTACAAAAGAATATGAAGTAGCTGAACTATAAAATATAAAAGAGCTATGTTTAGAAGTAGTCATGAAAAATACTTCTCTAGCTATACGCGCTTTTTGACTTGCAGATTTAACAATGTCAGTATGAACTTGCAGCCTTCCGAAGTGTAAGACTCCTAAGAGAAACAAAATACTTCTCCAATATAGTCTTAAAAAGTCACAGCACAAAGAATTCTTAAAATAGCTTGCAAAGCACATTAGATTGTCAGAGCAAATCTGTCTCCATCCTGCTAGAGATGCTAGCTCGGTGATCCGCATATAACTCCACCTATCTTTTAAGGCAAAAACTGTCCTAGTACCACTGCTTGTGGGCTTTAATGCAAAGTTCTGGCAATTGTCCAAGACTCTGGAAGGGAGGGCATGCAGCTTTTTAAATTTTCTTTTTAGGTCATGACATAAGAGATCACACTGATGTCCACTAACGCTCCATTTACAGAGGGAAGTCAGCGACTTCTACTTAAAGAAAAAAAGGAAGGCACTTCTAAAAACAACACTACATTGTACAGAAACTTCATGGTTTACACAAGTTATCTAAGACTTTCCACAGAGCTTAGTAAAACATAAAACTGAGAAAACATCACATACTACATGGAATTGAAACCCAAGGATAAATCAGCATATTTTTTTCCTAGCAGAGATGTTTTTAAATGGAGGTTTTAATTTTTAAAAGGAAATGAACAATTCAAAGATATTTTCATTATTTTTATCAAATTTTATCCTATCCCCTATGCTCAGAACACAAAAAGGCATGTTCATCACAGAAACGACCAAGCCCAGTTAGAGGTCAGAGCATTTTAAAGTTAGTAAGTGATACTTGGAGCTTTTGCCATCTGTGAAGGAATCAAAATTGGGTTTGGGACTTGGGATACGGTTAAGTCTTCTGGCAACAATAAAATCAAAAACCTTTCCCCACATTTTTCTCAGACTTGTCCTTTCGAGCAAAGTGAATGGTTATATACAATCCTGTGGCTTTATACTGAACTCTTGACAGCAGCCTTTGCCAGCAGCCAGATGCCATATTGCATTCCATAT
This sequence comes from Aramus guarauna, assembly GCA_013400195.1. Taxonomy (NCBI): domain Eukaryota; kingdom Metazoa; phylum Chordata; class Aves; order Gruiformes; family Aramidae; genus Aramus; species Aramus guarauna. Next base: position 573,198 of record VXBL01008665.1, read on the forward strand.
CAAAATAGCAACTAAGAGCGATGGGTAAGGACATCAGTGGAACAGGGATGCCATTAACAGAATACAGCAAAATTGACATTTATATAACCAAGTTTTAGGTTAGTCATCAATGACTAAATTTATACCACAGCGCTATTAGTTCTTACCCCCTGTAGACAGAAGAGCAGCAGTTTTCCAAGACACACAAACGCAACAGCTCATGAAAGAAACTTTTCTGCCCAACAGATATGAGTGGAAGTTGTTCAAATACTCACGTTCCTCCTTCCCAGTAATTTGATGACTAGGGTAAGTGAGAAAACAACTGATGCTAGACAAAATAAAAGACTGAACAGTATCACAACATAGGCAGACAGTATTTCCAGTGCTTATAGGATTTAAGAAAGCCTCTTTGCCGAATTAATACTAGAACGGTTTAACACAATTAACAATTAGCTGGAGGCACACTAATTACTACAAAATAAAACCCCCAAACCACCCCACCCCAACACACACCGGTCTTTCAGGATTTTTTTTTCCTCTTTTTCTTGATGCTAATTCTTTCAACATGTTTACATGTAGAAGTCTCCTCACTCCCCCTCCATCAAGCAAGCCAGACTCTCCTAGCATCTTGTGAAATAAGCTCCATTCTCATAACTCAATCATTTCTCTAACACCTCTTCTCATTTGCCGCTGTCCACTGGATATCTCATGATTGATCCACCCCTGGATGTTATTTACCCTGTTCACAGTTGAATTAATCTCAATTCTCAAGTGTGACTTTATGACAGAGATTGTTTTCTTCCTAAATCATTTTTGCTCAATAACCTGACACTTGCAGAACTCTTTGGAAGATAAAATCTATACAATTATTATTATTTTCTGCATGTTTTACTGCTGTTAAGAGTCACCAGTTCTCATCTCTTAACCTTCACACTTGTGCTGCTGCCTGAACAAAATACAGAATGTCCAAGTTAAAATGGAATTACATCTAGTATGTATTTCTCAAAGGCCAATATTACAGAGTCATATTATCTAATGTGTATCTTCCTTAAGCATAAGAATCATACTTAAAGAATGCTTTGCTTACAGAAGCATACTGGACTATTTCTTTCATTCAAAAACCAGCAGATTACATGTTAAAACTGCCATAGTACTCAATGTCAATTCAAAAAGCATCTATTTTTAAAGTATCTTAAAATGAAAGTATCATGTTCTTATGATTATTGCCCCAGTTGAAATCTTGAGCTTTCATGGATTGCAAAGAGGACTATATCGTAAGAATACTGGCTTTTCTGAAATTCATCCATGATGTTTTTAATAATGCATTAAAAATAACTTTAGACATTGCCTTGCATTTTACAACTTTCCTTCTAAAATAATTGGATTTCTTTTGTCTCAGAAATTTGGAAACTTTGAGGATTTCTATGAGATATGACTTAAAATATATTCTTTCTTTGGTCTGTGTTAGATAAAACCTTTTCTGTTTCCTCTTTTCTTGTACAGTTAGTCCACAATTCTTCCATATACTAAATTCATTTTCATGTCATGAATTTTAAGACAATTAGACTGAATGATCACTAATAGGCAGGAGAAGTCTTCAGTGGCACAAAAGCACCCTGACCTCTATGTAGGGACAGAGCAAGAGAGGGAGAGAGAAGTACCTCTGCCAGACTTCTTCCCATCCTGTAACTAGCAGACATTTTCATACCAGTTAGGGTTCTCCAAACGTGCTGAAAATCAAGGACTTAGCTTTCTATTCCATCAACCTTCCCACAGCTTTGCATCTAAAGCACATTCAGGTGTGATGAGAACCAGATACTAAGTGACTGGCAGCATAACCCTCTAAATACGTACCAACAGGCAAAAAGGGAAAACATGTCACTCAAACTTCCTCCAGTCACATTGGTTTGTGGTGACAAGCTGAAGCCGCAGGTCCCTTCCTGAGGACCCTCCTTTCCAGCAAGTGCCAGAAGCTACCCTGCACATGAGACTAACCTCACAGAGAACTAACTAGTGCTTTTTAAACCAAAGGTAAAAAGCCCATCCTTCTAATTCTGCTGTATGGTTGAACAGACTTTAAAAATATTACATTACGCCCATGATCAAGGCTTAGGACAGTTGAGCCTGCAAAACTGCAGTTTCCCTATCACTTGTGGGCCACAAAAACCTGAGCTTATCAAGTACCACCAGATCCATTTCCTATCCATGTAAATGCACAAGACACACTGAAAGCCACCTGATGTATTTTTAGTTGTCTTCTCCATGAAGCGTGGGGTTTCCACTTTAATGCTCAATAACCAGAGGAGAGATAATAAATCTATGAGGATTTAAGATTATGATCCAAGTTAAAACCCTCCCAAGCCAATGAAAATGTCAGTGCGTGAGGACTAGAGTGATTACATAATCATCTAATTAAGCCAGAAACTTATCCCTATAAATGGCACCATTTCTGTTTGATTTAAAATGAGACACAGCCAACTACATTTTGATCAAGTCTCATTTATGTAATGTCAAAATAGCATTAGCTGGCTTCTGCATAAAAGGAAAAGTGGGCTGAGTGACATCCCCATAAGATTTTTGTTTTATCTTAATCCATGGAGTACCCCAAGTGATTAAAAATGAAACAATGCGTTCAGTTAGTCAAAAGTGCCTCTTAACCTCTTTTGGCCTTAACTCACACTCCACTAGAAATATGCAATTTAGAAATATTACATACATAAAAAATGTTTTACTGATTATTTTAAATAGCTCACTTTTTAAGTATTTCATTATTTTTTATTATTCAATGCCATTTTCCAAAAGAATATTATTTCACCTGTTCAGTAAAAACAAATAAACCACAAAAAATGACGCCACACTGGCTACAACACTGAAGAATTATGTTTGTACAGTTTCAGCTCTAATACCTTGATACAATTTAACACAGCATACATAACACTCTTAAATAAAACTGGCAGAATTGTTTACCAGATTATCCACATTTTTGTTCTATTTCCTGACCAGGAGTAGAGAAACATTCAGAATTCTTACATGCCCACATGTACACCTCAGCCATCCGCCCTTCCATCTGCATCATTAAAACCTGAGCAGAACATGTAGTTTAATAACACACTGCTGTGAGAGGCGGTACTAAGATTTATGTAGGGACATGTTATAAAGAAGGAATAAATTATTTCTACTGCAGCTTTTAAAACAATTCTACTATTTCTGAACACTGTAAGGACCAGAATAGTATCATATTTATAGTACCACTATAGAAAAAAATAGTGTCATGGAGAAATATAAAAAGCATATAATCTATTACTGTACATTTATTTAGCTACCAATCAAACTGATGAAATGTCTGCACTTACATTTACATTTCTAACATATAATAAAATAGAAGAAGCATGCCAAAAGAAAGAATGCCATCATTATAAAACTGTTCAAAATTTCATTCACATCAAGGTGCATTCACAGCCCACAAAAGCTTATAGTACTTGGTCTTTCAGCAACCCAAAAAGTATTACAGCTGATCTTGTTAGAGAGAAGCAAGCTTTTTAAAAGCAGGTAGATTTCTTATTAACCTCAGCATACATAGATGGTGAGCAAACAGATTATCATAAAAATAAAATAAGGCATCTTTAGTTTTGCTTTACTTTTCACCAAGCTATAGAAGAAAATGTGATTAAAAAAAACACTAGAATAATCCTGGTTACTACAAAGGAGCTAACCTTTCCAATATTCATGGTGATACTAAAGCTTCTACTTACTGCTATCTCTTCCCAGCAGTAGTTGGAGGACTGATATTGCTAAAGCTCACATTTTGGAAATACTCTCCAATTCCACATTCTATTCCTTATAGAACTATAATTTCAAGGTTGGCCTCCGCCCCACACACAAAATAGCTATTCTACTGTCCAGGCTATGACTGCAGATAAGGAGGAAAAAAAAAAAGATTCACAGGTGCGTTCCCAATTCAACATACTTCCATTTCAATTTCAGGAAACAACAAGAAGGGGAAGAAAAAAAAAAAAGACAACTTCTGTCAATAATGTACAAAGTAGTTAAGGATACCAATGGATTATACCTGTAGTGTATCTATTGCTTGCAAAACTGACAATTTTGAGTGCAAAGTGGTCACACCACATTTAGCAGAATAGAGGGTAAATTTTGCCATCTTTAAGTAAACAGTCAACTGTTGTCTCTAGATTTATGGAAAACAACTATTTTGATACATTAAGTATTTCTAAACAATATGAATGTAAAGGGTTCTCCCACACCTTGTTTAAAACAAAATATTCAACTTTACAGTTTTATTTAAAATTAATATCAAATTTAGTGGTTAGATTTACAACTTATAGGTAGAACCTTCATAAAGGCATGCTCCAACAGGTTCTTAAAATAATACAATAGTTCAATTTACTCTTATCTTTTGGTCCTGGACATCAACTGAAAAAAATCCACATGAATGCTAACAGAAAAAAACCTCTTCCAGTGGTTATATAAAAGAATATAAAAAGAATCAGAGTAGAAATCCACATCTCATTTCTATTTCAACTAACGCACAGTTCTAAACATCATTAGTTACAAATTAACAGTAGAAAAATGTTATTAATTGCATTATTAAGAACATTGTTTCATATGACATAGGGTGCTCATATTGATGCAAATAACATTAATTGCTTGATCTAAAAATATACATTCTCATAATTTATTATTTATCTGAGGGAAATTAAGAATTAGCACAACTGCATCTATACTAATGAATTCACTGCTCTAATTTTTTATATTCCGTTTTATCTTCAGATAATAATTCTCTGTCTCCCCGCATCCTCTAATATCACCCCACCCTTAGACAAGCCTGCTTGAATTTTAGCTAACAAGGTATCTGTGTATTTGTCTTCTTTTACTAATTCCGATAAATATTACCTCGACAATAATGCAAAGCAACAGACAAAAGCAAAGCCATAAACAAAAGCTCTGACAAAATAGACACTAAGTCACTATTTCTTTCAAATTTGCTAAATCAAGTTGATAATCAACCTCTCTTTTATAGCACACCCTTTACAAATCCAGCAATGGTGGTAACTGAGGAAATTAATTAAGCTAACTTTAATTTCATTTTGCATTTTACATCAGCTCAGCAAATTAAGCTGACAAATAAAAAAAGATTATAATAAAGTTCCACCTACGTGAATTCTTCTGAGTATTCTCAGTGGCTCCTGGAGATGACATGGCAGTAAGAAAGAAGCAAGTAAAAAGAAACACAGTACTGGTCAAGTGCAGACTCCAGTTACCAAGCAGCTCCGCTGATGTGCATCTTCATTGATGTAGAACAAAGACCGATGCTAGAAGGCTGCTTTTTCAAAGCAGTAATACCACGACTGCCAGTTTTCAATGGGTCGCTCATGCACAGATGCATACACATGGATACTTCAACTCAGCGCCTTTCCAGAACCTGAACACAAGCTACCAAGCAGCTGGGCTATACCAGAAATGCACGCATGTATTTGGGAAGGTACCACATGCTGCTAAATAAAGGGGTGCCTGAAAGACAGAAATCTTCCTGGCAAGCTATAATCTGATGACATGCAGTTACAGCATGTGTTTATTCGGCAGAGAGCTGGAAGCATTTGAAAATTATCGAGAAGCAAGGAAAAAGGTGTGGAAGGGTTCTGCATTCTTTTTGTATTAGGCAATGTTCGTAAGGCTCTCCCCTCAAAGTATTTTTCCTTAACATGGCTTAGCTCAGATACCCCACAAACCAGATTACATACTATTCTTACTTCACACATAAAATATTAAAAATCTTGGATGCAATTTTTAAATAAATTAGGAGCAGTCTTCTCTACTGAAAACTGAATTTTTTGTATTACATATCCAGGCTATGTTTTCATCAAAAATTAAAAAAATGGTTATGCAGCTAAAAAAAAATTACAGAAGCAGCACATGACCAAGAATCTTCGGTTATGGTGATGCTGCAGTTACACAACGGTGCATTTATGTGTCAGAAATTGTAAGGCCTTGCTCAGAATTCGGAACACTGGCACACGTTACCCTTTCAGTTTAGGAGGGTACGCGGTGCTGCCGGAAACCATGATAGCCATAACAATTCCTTTCTTTTACTTGGAAAGGCCACATTTTAAAAAGCTCCTTGATGACAATTTTCAAAATACAGCGTACAGACAAAAGGGAATTATGTAACAAATACTTGTCCAACTATCATCATTAGAGGAAAAATTACCATGAATGTGTGGGCCTATGAAAGTCAGGTTTATTTCACTGGTGAAAACAACATCAAAAATACCTATGGGAAAGATTAAAAGAATAATAATAATAATCGTGAGATAATCCTGCCTTCAGTCTGGACTTTGGTAATTAAAGGATGAATTCAAGTTAGAGCTGCAGACAAAACAGGCTTCTATTTTTTTCCACATCAATAGTTTAAGCATTACAGACAATTAAAATATACCTTTAAATGTTTTGGTTTTTTTTTTTTCCCCTACATAAACTGACTATGACAGGACTTATGTTGCCATGAATTTTTTTCCTATTATCTATACAGTTAGCTATTCACCCTGTCAAAAACCACAGAAAATCTCTATTGTTACACTGCCGCCTCCACTCCTTACAAAACTCGGACTCTGCAAGGCTGACTCCAGCATAGGGACAACTTCTACTGCCGCCAACAGGAGCTGTATCTGCACATCCAAGAGCCACCTTATTTTTAGCTGCAGTGATGTCAAAATTGTTGTGATACATCTGGCCTCCAAAAGGGCTTTTGACTTGGTGCAACTCCAGAATGCAAAAAGAGTAGGACTCAAGGAAAAAGAGAAAGCTACATAAATGCATCAATATTAAAATTTCTTGGGAGAATAAACTAGCTCCCTCAAAACACAAAGCAACATTAGACAGGATGAAAGAGTATAAGGGTGGCACATTAAAAAAAACTCAACCCACAACATTCTCTAAAAATACATGCAGATGAAGCAGAATTTTAAAACAAGAAAAAAGTGCTCCTAGCCTCCACTCTCCCCCAGTCAGAATTAACATAAAAAAACCTGATAAACACAAGGTTTCAAAAGTATGTGTAACATTAGCATTGTGTGGGTTATATTAACTCATTGTCTGAATACTACTTTCAGGTGACAGCCATCATATAAAATCCTGAAATCTAGCCGAGCAAAGGGATTACAAACAAACAAACCAACAGCACTAGCAGATTTGTAACATACAAAGCTACTTTACACCCAAATCACACAACAAACAAAAAGCAAAAAAAGCATTTAAAGCCTTAAACCAGAAATGGTTTGGGGTGGAAGAAGTGACAAAACCAAAAACTATCTTTGATCAGCTGAGTTGCAAGGGCACACGATATATGTTCCAAGGGAATCCGATTATCTAATTTGTCCATAAATAATCTGCTATCTCTAGAGCATCTCTTTCTAAAGTTTAGATTTCCTTTAGAAACTCCACTTCCTATTTACAGCTTTGCAAATTCAGACCCATTTCCAATATATATAACCACCTTAGAAATGGATGCCATTGTAAGTCTGTATTACTGCTATCGAAGCAGCCCCGGTTTTCCCTCACCAGCTGAAAACTAATAAAAAATGGGAGGAGGGGAAATAACTTCCCATCATATCAGATTACTAATTCAGTTGACAGTGCAGCCCCCCCTTTTGCCAAAGCATAATGGGAAATAGCGTTCTGATGTAGCAATTCAAGAAAAAATTGTAGTTAATTTTGTTTCTACAGTTTAGATACACTAAAAAAACCTCCCTTTTTTCTTCCCTTCCATGGAAATGTAAATTCTATTTCTTGTATAGAAAATACTATCTGTCCTGAAGACTTGACACTTGTAGACATTAACCTATTAGGTAACAAATTTATTTCCAGTCATCTGCAAAATAAATGCATAACACAAGATACTACCCATTGTAGTTTGCTTCACCCCAGACATAATATTTAATCCAGCAAATGTTTTGTTGTCTTGTCAAAGGCAACTAAAAAATTTTCAGTTACACCTAATGTTCAATACAATAGTGTTGCCAACAGAAAAAAGTAGTCACATTTAGGGGGTCAGCAAGAGGCAAGCAATTGCCTCAAATGCAGTCTCTGTCAAGACGGAAAACTGGAAATTTCCACTGATCTTGGGTATGTATTCATATATAGAACAAGTTCTGAAAGTATGTCGTTAAGTCTGGTAACTCAGCCAAACAGAATCAGATGTGCGCAACTCACACCATCCACCTGTGGTCAACAGAAATGTACATTTGAAAGCTTTTACATCTCAGTGCTGGTGATATCTGCCCTGATCTATAAAGACTCAATTATTTACTGGGGAGGATTCAAATAACTGAAAGACCAAGAGTGAACATTCCTTAAATTTCTCTATTTAAAAGGATTTTTAAATTATTATTGTTTTTATTATTATTATTTTAAAAGGCTTGACTTGAAGTCCAGACCTATTTCAAGGAAGGGAAAAAAGGACAGAAGTTAGAGAAGCTAGATTCAGATCTAGAAACTTTTAAAACGTGTCCTGAGAGTGAGAGAGATGTTAGAGTCTGCAAACTTTAAAACAAAAAAAAAAGCAAAATCAAAAGCCAGGTAGCTACAAGGACACTTAATAATATGTTGTTCTTCTCCTTCTATCTTATGCTGTTACACTATAATGGAAAACTTAAGTATTTAAACCTATTTCCCTCAAGGTTTGACTAGAAGTGCCCAAGTCTCAAATCTTTTCATTATCAAATGAATGGTTATATAGGGGAGTCTTGGTCAATTCTTGCCACAGACAATACAGAACATCCAAAGTTGCAAGGTTCTCCTCCCATAGCCTTGACAGGAAATAAGCTGGTAACACACTTTATTAACTAGAAATTTATCAAAATATTTTCAGCTCATAGCAAAATAGTGAGTAAAAACTATGAAATCTGAATAGCTATGAAATTACTACTCCATCTTAGCTTTATTATAATAGAATTAAGTAATTGTTTCCCAATTGTTTTCTGGTATGCAAAAATAAGAGTTGCTGACTTTTCTATCTGTGCCACGGTCACCTAAATCAATTCTAAAACAACCAGGAAACACTCCTAGCAGAAGCACTGCCTATCTCCCACAGCATGTTTTGGAAGAAGCATCCAAACAACCAAAGACACTCTCTTTCTCCTATTCAAATGAGTCATTGAAATGCAAAATCACAGAATACAACATTTAGTTAGAACTCTCATTATTAACCACTTTGTTATGAATACAATTTGTCAACAAAAAATTCTTCGCAGTAATGAAACATCTTGAACGTTCCTTATGTGAGAGGCTCTGGAATGGTCTATTTGGAAACATTAAAGTAAACAAACTCTATGTGGAAGTATGATTCTCTACCACAACGTCATCAACTCCTGCTCAGAAGAAACATACAGGATTCTCTGTTCAAAATTACAGCACAACTTCTAGAACAGCTACATCATTGAATGTACGAGCTTTATCAACCACAAGCTGTCAAGATCTCCACTGCATATTACCCATGCTTTTGGAAGACAATATGAAGATTAGGAAAAAGTTGTTTATTTTGACAGCCATCAGAATACAGCACGATAAAGAGGATCCCTGGACTGGAAGAAAAAAAAAACCCATCAGTTTGACACACCATTTGTTGAGGCAAGTAAATTTCAAAAGAGCGCAAAAAAGAGTGCAAAAAAGAGAGAACAAAGGGATGGAGCCAAGAGACTGCTCCAAATATCCTGTTCTCTTAGAAAAGGGAAGAGCGAAAGCCAGGAAATTAAAGTCTAGATACAAAAATATTTAAGCCACTGATAAAAGGACTTGAAAACTGCAATTTCAACAGCAGCGTCTTAGATGCATGAAGAGGGATGACAAAAGATCTGTGTATCAAATGTGACCCAATGACTTAACATAGAAGAGAAAAGCAAGAAAAATACCTCTTTACTTCACCAGCCTCCTTCTCAGAAAGATTATTTTGATAAAGCTTTTACAACTTATCAGGACTTGGTTGGGAGAGATCTCTGATGCAAAGGGCTGAAAACATATTTTGTTGTATTGTAAACAGAAGTGCTGAAAATGGTCATATGACCAGTTTCCCTGAGCTTGAATGAAACTAATCCTGTTAAAGCTCAGAAATATGCATGACTCAGTAGCCAAAGCCATGTGCGTATCTGCCCTTACAAAGTTTCTGCTACCTTTCATTGTCCAAAAGTGCTGTGTTGCTGGTTTCTAGATGGCCTCTATTGCTTTAGTTTTCTTTCTAGAAACAAACTCAAAACATTTCATCCTAAGCTTCCCCCCCACATCCCCCCAATAAAGAGAGACCTTTAGAAGCAATTTTTAAAATCACGTATACAGTTCCCATTTAGACAAAGTCTGACGTAAACTCAGCAGTGTATGTTATTACCATTATGCAATTCTACTACTTTTATAACTTTAATTTTTTTTCCATTATCTACCTCACTGCTCTGCTTCACTCTTCCATCTTGTAAAGAGATTAACTGTATTCTGTAAATATTTACTACCCAGTCCTGGAACAGAAGAAATAGTAACTTAAAGAATTATAAAAAATTTAAAAATTGTACCATGTGCCTAGAAGAATGGTAGAATGATTTCAAACCTCAGTGCAGTCATGAATAGGCTTCAAATATCAAGAGAAAATAACCACATCTTTGCTATCTAATTTCGAGTTTCTCAGCTGTAGAAATGAAAATTATACACGCCCTTTCTAAACCATGGAAGAGTACAATCCATCAAATACTAAAAAGAAATACACATTTACACAAATATTAACTAAAATAAATTCTACTATTGCAAGAAATTGCTAATATCCACAGCAGAACATTTTTTTTTTTTCCCCCAGCAGCTTTATAAGCCTCAGCCAGGACAGGACAGCACAAAGCGTAAGCCAGCTCCTGCAAGCAGTTCTCCAGACATGGGAACTGATGCATGCTAGGAAGAAACTTGCAGGCTACTTCATATGGCATACCCAATGTTTTCATTCATGAATCCACTATCTTTTAGAGCAAAGCTCTCTGAAAGATAGATTAGTAAAAAAATAAAGTGGACAACGTTTAAGATGTTTTGTCCTGGTGCATACTCATACTTCAGGTATACAAACGTCAGTGCTGCAGCACTATCAATAGGGACACCACACACTCCCCATCTTCTTCACAGAGGGATGCTTAACGTAAAGAAGCAGGAAAGCTTCTGACCTTCAATTTCTCAGCATCATGGATTATTAAATAATATGTTATGCTTACACTGGAATAGAAAACCCTCGACGTTGGAAGAAAAGAGACTGGAGCAGTTTGTCCTGCCCCTGTATACTATGGGTACAGCCAACAACAAAGGAGAATGTCTGGCCCTATAAATAGCCTTAAAGCAAAAGGAAGAGAAAGAAAAATAAAATCTACTTCTCATGATGGAAGAGAGTACAATCTGTAATACAAATGTGAAAAAAAAAAACGGCAACAAATTCTAAAACAGCATCTCCACTGACAAATACAAAAATAGTTAATAATTTCTTAAGATAATATTATGTATTTATTTCATGGTATCTAAAGATAATAACATCAATAAGCAAGAATGGTAGTGGATTGTCAATACTTTTCAATGTTGCAAACAGGTACAGACACTGAGCCTTGTTTGAGCCCCTATCCTGATGGCGCCTGGTATACTCGAAGAATATACTTAATATACTTTCTGTCCTGAGCAAGGCATGAGAACTCAGCACTGGTGGATGACAGAGTTACATTTGGACACTGAAAAACTTGCATACACCCCTCTTTTTACCACCTCTAGCAAACATATTTAAAAAATGTTTTGGTGGTACTTCAATTTCTGCAGATTCAGACAGAATGAACTTACATATTTATGAAATATATTTTTATGCAAGACATTTACCATCCTTAATCTGGAAGCCAATACTTCTTAGCATATGGGTATCCAAATTCACAAATAACAAGTTACTGGCATTTCTGGTCTTTTCCATTAAAACACAATTTAACATAGAATGGTTTCACAACTGCACATGCATTGAAAAATACAAGTGTATACCAAGGTAAACAGTTCTTTCCTGACCCCTATGGTGAGTATTTTATGAACTGAGTATTTATGAACACATTTCACTCTAGACAGTTATGCAAGGAAGAATTAGTTGAGGTTGTAGTCTGTATTTGAAGTATAAAATGTAAAGAATCATCTATCCAACTACTTAACATATTTCAGTTGGAACCAACCTTTCTTGAATACAGCAAACCAGAGTTATAAGCAAGATAAGATCTTATAGTAAAAGCTTTACATAATGGTACTAATACTTCTTCACTTCAACCTTAAGATGTGTTAGGTTATGTATCACTAGAGGTTATTTGCTTTTTAGATGACTATTATATTAGTAACTTAGATACCCTTCCTGCTCTTGCTGCTGCATTTTTCTTCTGTGCCAAGATTTCTATGTCCATCTCCTGAGTTATTTCAGCATGCTTCATCAACTGAAACTAAACCAAACCAAGTGACAGATCATTTTCTGCACAAATCTAAAATCCAGTGAGACTTGGAAGTAGCTTAAAGCAGAAAAATTGCAAGAAGGAGCCACTAGTTAGATTGGGCTGTTGCAGAACTCAAACACCTGTCACTACAAAAAATCACGTACCCTTCATGACCAGGAAGCTCTTACTCTCCCTGTTTCTAATCAGTTGGTGAAGTGCATGGTAGAGACTCACAAATCCGCTGAAGGTCCAAAATGCCAGGAAAAGAGTGACCGAAGCCAATCTAATGAACACTATTTCACAATCCAGGTTAACAACAAAAATTCCAAGTAGCATCAGATCTCAGAAAGAACAACTTAGTAAGCAAGAAACCATAAAAACATTTCCTACAAGTATGTATTTCCAATCAGCCGTGCACCTACATTTTTAATAGTTTAATCTCAATTTCCTGGGAAAATGTTAGGCAAGACAGTAAAAGTTGTTGCCAAAGTCAAAATACGGTATCTATTGTTTATTCTAAAGCATGTTGTTGTCATCTTATGGAAAGAATTTAGACTTGCTTGAAAGTTTGTTAGCTATTACTCTTCTCTCTTCTGCCAGGTACAAGTTTGTCCACCAGTTCACTGTACAAAAACATATAGAAATTAGGCTGACTGATGTTTACTCAACATTTTAAAACATCTGTCACTCTGTGCTCTTCCAGCCTTTCCATAGCTTCTGACAATTCTTTTGGGTATTGTAGAGTAAATTGATCAGTTGATTCAAAAATGTCCAGTAGACCTGGAGTGTCTTCCCTTGTTACAACATGAGATCCTACTCTGTTTCCATTGATACTGGCTGTGTTATCCACAGACCACAGCTGAACTTTTCAGTGAAGAAACATGCAAAGACTTTGGCTTTTGTCTTGACATCTGTTTGCAATTTTGCCTCTTTGTAGTAAACTAAAAACCTTCTCTTGGCTACCAAGACAAGCCTCGTCTACCCCAGACAAACTTTTCGTAACTAGTATTGGAAATCTGTATGCCTCTGTATCCATTACAGAACCAGTTACTTAGCTTGGTATAAATTTCAAGCTCAACACACAGCTAACACCTTCCTCTTCCATGAAAATAATTGTCTTTATAAGTACTTACTGTCAAATAAAGTTACAATCTCTATTGGAAAAACAAGCCAAGAGAGAAATAACGTTGGAAACCACAAAACTCACTTACACGCCCTAACCAATACAAACAAAAACCCGAGGATTCACTATTCTCACAAGCATCAGGTACTACAAAGTAGCTGCCTTGCTTTGGAACAGAATGAGCTTAGCGTTATCTTTGGTTTTGTATTGAGCTAGTCTTTGTTGAAAGCTGTCAAATCAATCAAAAAATGGGTTGTTATGGCAAGCTACAGATAAAGTGACATTTTATATAATCTGTGTTGCTTGTCTCAATGTTAGCTTTATTATTTTCCTTTTTTAGCATTATGGAAAGATGAGATAGTAATGAACTGAAAAGGCAAAGAGGAATGCAGTTGATAGAAATTTCTGTCCCTTCCTTCAATTTCAAGAGACAATTAATTGACATAAGTCAATGTACTTGACTTCATTCTCATAAATAAAGACTAGTCACAAAGCCACAGTCACACCTTATTAAAAGCAAAAGATAATAGCAACTGTCAAGCTGATCAAACATTAACATTAGTAGGCAGAGTAAGCCTGATTTTAAGATTTACTGAAATGGTAATGCGTTTCATCTACACACCACAGACAAAGCAGTAACACATAACAGAGTTTCTAGCCATTGCATATTATTTAGGACCAATATTTGTATATACCATCATTTATATCCAACAAGTTGAGCTACAAAAATTGCATTTGTCTGATGCAACATAACACTGAACATTTCCTAGAAATAGCTAGACAAATTCTAACTAGTAACAGCCTGCAACACATCAAAAACACATTCATGCTAGAAAAGACATCAACTAGTTGAAGACAAAGCCCTTAACTTCCAAAACTGAACACCAAAGGAAGGGCTTGAATTAGATACAGAATCTCTGAAACCTAGCTAAGAGAACAGAGCCATCTGTGTTCTTCCTACACTTATGACTCTCCCAAAGAAACCAGTAGCAAGCACAGGTAAAACTGCAAAATAAACAGCCTGCTGGGTCAACATAAAAATAACATTAACAAATGCAGACCTCGAACAGTTCCTTACTAGTTTCACTTAAACCAAAAATTACTGTAACTCCTGCAAACATTCAAGTACAAAATTAAAAATAAAATTTACCTTTGAAGGTCTCAAGTTCCTTCCTGTTGGAGAAAAGCAGAATTAAAAAAAAATAAATCAGAAATACTAGAACTACAGGAGATATTTTACACAGTTGAAGACTCATTAAAAGATGAAAAACCAAACAATATGAATATCATTGTTTATAAGAGTAATATTACTCAATGTGTTTATCTAAAGCAAACACTATCAACCTGTTTAGAAATTAGGCTACCACTTATTTATAAACATGTACAATACTATAAATATTGCATGTTTATATCTAGCCACTTAATTTCTAGATACATTGTTGCAAAATAACTGAGACTTCTTAAGGCTTTAGGTACTAAAACATCCATTGCTTACCAGAGCTTTGTCAATTCATAGCATAGTGAATAACAATTAGTGTTCCATTTTCATCAGTGCTATTCAAAGCCTTTCTGGCAACAGTGAAGGAGAAAAAATTGACAGTATCACTCAGTTACAACACACTTTAAAGGCAACAGAGGTATACAGTGACACTCCTCAGAGAAGAGGATTTTAAAGTACAGCATGTGACGGACAACCCACAATACTCATGTACCGGAAAGCTAAGAAATTAAGTCAACAGCAGTAGTATCTTTTTTTCCTTCACACCAGGCCACCTTCCACTTTCAGTGGTGATGCAATTGTGAATGCAAAGGGTATAAAACTAAGAAAAATATTCTCTCTGTTTTCAAGAAATTGCAAAATGCTCCATTTGCCATCACCACAAAGCAGAGATTTATCATGAATTTAAAGACTAAAGAAAAATCAAAGCAAGCTGGCCTTTTCCTTAAAAAAAATTGTTAACAAACATCTCTTCAGGCTGTGTTTTGGTTACATTCTAAGTTTTGAAAGTAAAAATGATTATAAGAAAAATAAATTGAAAAAAAAAGATTGAACTAACAGTTGTTCAGATGAATGATTCTATTCATTATACATAGACTAAAACATGCCTCAGTCATTACTGAATCACCTACCATACACAGTTTCACAATACATATGCTACAACCACAATATTGTAATAACTCCTTCTCCTCCCTCACAAACGATGCAGTTCAGCATTTATTCTTGCATCAAGAACAGACAAAACAGTTTTGAGCCTGTAACAATTTATTTTCTAAGCAGGACAAACTATTCTAAAAGAAGTGAGAGAATACATTTACCTCCACATTTTCAGTGAACATCCCACTTTTGTCACCAAATGTCAAATACAGGTTTTTAAAAAGAATGAGTGCTTTCCCGGGAAATAAGCTATATTATGATTTACAGTAGAAAAGCCTATTAGTTGTAACTTCCTGTGAGTATCTATTTCCCTTCCTGTTTCTCCTCCATCCCTTTCCCAAGCCAATTTCTCCTTTTTTTTACCAGAGAAAAAAAAGCTACTTCACAACACCTATGATTTGCAGGTTCATACCCTAATAAATCTTTCCTACCCTGTGTACTCTAAATATAATTATGAAATTCTTAAACACTCTCAGAAGTTGCAGTCCTTATGTTTTAATGCTGGTATACTAGTTGAGAAAACAACAATCACAGGAAATGCTTGTTTTCCACAGACTGAAACAAAACCATATTGAGGAAACATCTTGTGAAAGTAAGAGGAAAAAACCTATGCTACTTGTGCCTAAAATCAGGAGTTCATATGCCACTTGTCTCAAAAAGGGAAGACAAAACAATTACGGTCATGTTGTTTAAACAGATTAGCAAACAAGATGGTAATACAGTAACCAACTGACAGTGATATTCATTGCTTTTTTCTAAAACCCCAGAATTTTTCCTTTCAAAAACCCATTGCTATTTTTAGGGTTGATGCATTAAGATGCTGTCACTATATCCATATATATATAATTACTATTCATTAAGAAAGTTGGAAATGAATGTTTGACAAAACTTTTTTTAAAACACCTACCTCGGAAAACTTTAAAATATCTACAATTAGAATACAGTAAAAATACAGATTTGCAATCTAAGGATGTGCCTTTCCTAGTATCCTCATACCAATTCAGATCCAAAGACTGATGATTCCTTATATTTTAGGCCATGTGAATGAATCAATTGCACCTTGTGGTCGCTCACAACAGTCTTAATAAAACATACATTTAGAAATACACATTAAAAATATACTCATTGAAAATATGCTCTGCATCAGCAACATAGAGATTTTTTTTAAATCAAATTATCCAAATAAAAACTTGAATTTTTAAAATTTTAATCCTAAATCTCATTCATCAGCAGCTTTGATAAGAACCAGACACTAAACTTAAAGTGGAAAGGAGACTGACTTGTAAGGACACTAGAAAAACAGATGGCTTAAGATTAAATCAGTACATTTTCTAAATGTGTAAGTACAAAGTTCTAGACAGATGTAGAGAAAAAAAATCTTACAAAGTATTACATTTCTCCTCCCCTTTGTGTGTAAATAACTAATTCTGTATCTATTGATAAACTGTCAGGAAGAAGATACCTCCTACATCTTCTCTATGAATCTGGAGACAAAAAATAATCTGCAGAAGCAAATACATTGAACTTACATTAAGAAGGGAAATATGTATTTGGAACACAGACATTTTATAAAACACAAAGCAGTTAACTTGAGTAATTAAAATGAAAAAGATTAAACTGAAAACAGTTCTGGAGAACAGTGATCTTCAAAACACGGTTAAAAGGCAAGCAGGAGGAAAAAGTTGCATCTGGATTGGCTTGGATGAGTAGCTAGGACTGCTGCCTCATTATTTTAGATCTTGCCATATTAAATTACCAGCTTTGATGCTATAAATTACATTTTTGTATTTGTTTTTATTTTACTTTAAATTGTTCTTTTTTTGAGGTAATTTTTCACATTAGGTTTATACAAAAGCTACAGCAGCAAAGCTCAGCCTTTGATGGATGGCTTACTAACAACATCATAGAAGAAGACAAAACTGCAGTACAATGAATCATCTCAGCAGAAGAGTTCTGTCAACTGTTTCAGCTCAAAAGTGTATTATTCTATAAGCGTTTTCAGCAGGAAAAGGCTAGCTTTCCCCTCTACCCCTTTTGTCTAACTAGATTAAGGCAATTGGAAACTTTCCACAGAGAAATGCTCCTGGATTTTACAGACTTTTCATCCAAAAAAAATCATGCATTTCACAGATGGATGAGATAATCCTTTCTATTATTATTAGAAAGAAAACACACATATGCCTTGCCCCTAGCCTCACTACCTGTGAAAGCTCTTAAAGCCCAGTGTAGGCTGCTCAGCATCCACACAGAATTAAAGGAACTCACATACTGGGTCTGACCGCTAATCAATTGAACCCACTATTTGGCATCTGACTATACGTTCTTTCACTTTAGCTACTAAGTTTTAGGTTAGTGCCAACAAATCTGGCTAGTTACACAAATAAGAATATTCTTTACTTTTTTACAGTTAACAGTAAGCTTTCAGAAGAAAGGACTTAATTAATAGTTGCATTATAATATGAATGCCTCCTCTCAGTGAAAGAGGAAGTTCAGTACCACTGAGCAAGAAAAGTCTAAAATAACAGGCTAAAAACTAAAATAATCAGACTATAAAGGTACAGAGGTGCTTTAAAAGTAATCTTGTTCTGTGTGCAGTGCACCTTATGAAACCCAGCTTCTTTTCTGAGAGGCAAGAGGTTGTACAGGCACCATCTATGCAAGAGTTATGCCCGTGAAAACAGTTTGGCCACACATACAGACAGTACTTTTCATCTCTTCCTTTCCAGTTGCTTGTTTTCATAAAATAGATGGGGGGCTTAATTAATTACGCTGTGAAATGTTATACCTCTCAAATTCAGTTGAAAATGACCAACACAATAGTAGCAAGAAAAGGGCAACAATTACCAGCAAAACCCCAACCACACAAGCCTGGCTGCCTACTTCTTCAAGATAATACTTAAGTCAGGACAAAGACGATAGTCAGGTATATTTTAAAGCTGGCATAAGAGACACACTAATCAGAGTCTCAGCCCCTTCTGAGCATGACGGATACAGGTAAATCTGACGATAAACCCCTCTATACACCATGCCTAAAAGGACACAGCTGATAATGCCTCATGGTTCAAAATGGCCTAAAGAAATGAGATAAAAGCATTGTTAATGCAAGAGATTCTGTTGAGAACTTCTCTTAAAACATCTCATAAAAAAAAGACCTGAGCAACAGGTACAGAGGAAAAAGTCACTGGGCAGAAGAGATAGACAGCAGGAAGAAGATTCTATTAGTTATCGCTGCTAAACAAAAATAAATGCAGAAAGAGGAATATGGGAAGAGGAGGAAAAGCAAGAGGGGGAATGCAAATAAAAAGATCAAAAACAAATGCTTGTTGGATGTTTCCAACTTCACAAACTAAAACTGCATGTACGGACACAGACAACGCTTTAAATCCTGTAAATTCAATTTATCTGGACACCACATCATTCCTCAAAAATTCAATCATCCAGTCTTCCAGGTGATCCAGCCAGACTTACAGATCATGCGATACACCCTTGTGTGGCGCTCTGCAACACACAGAAGCCATCTAGAGTGTCTGGCTCCTGGTTCAAACAACTGGGTTACAGAATGTGACAGCTTCAAAGTCAGCCATTACAGGTTCCAGAACAAATATGGGGTGGAGACAGAGAAGGACAGAGAGACCCTAGTACTGGCCTTCCGCCTGCTCTACAGCAATTGAACAAATTTATCAATACTAACCTGTAGCCACTTCTAAAGAGAGCATACAAATAAAGTAGATAATTCGTGACAGTGTCTGGCACAGACACACAGGCCATAACAGAGAACTGAAAGCAGAGGACAGAAGTAGTCCCATGCTTTCTTATACTTTTAAGGTAAACAACAAAACACACATGTGGCCTCAACAAAATACTTTTACTTCAAGAAAAATCACATCTTGCATTGAAAGGGGGCCTCTTACTGGAAGCTAAATCCAAACAATACTTGAATCGAGTATTCTGTCTTAGACTGAATATGTATTTCTGATTTTTTAGGTATGAAAAAATAATTGGAATATAGAAATTAATCACGAAAATACAGCTGCCAGTAGATGACAACTGGGTTTGTAATTACTCAGGCTTGACACTTCTGCTGAAGCATGTGGCATGGAAATACGTGCCTTGTCTTCTCTTGTCACTTTTAGATTTCAGGAATTAAAGTAGCTGATGAAAACAGGTCAATTCATAATCATATTTAAAATTTGGGTTTCCTGCAAACTCAGAGACGTTTCTATTATTTCACAATTTGCTTCTTTCTTTACCATCGCAAAGATCAACAATGTTTACTAAACAAAAACAAACCTTCCCAAACACTTGGAGCTCAGAATACAATTGTGTAGCAAAGCCTTGATTCAACTTGCCCAGAATTTAATATAAGGCCTGCAGTAGCAAATTCACTGGTTTTGTTTGGGTTTGTTTTTTGGGGGATTTTTTTTAATAAAATTTAAACAGAATGGAAAGACAAAGTATCAAAGATAGTAACTTCTGCTTAAGAGCTTATTGATCCCCTAGTAGTGACCACTGTCATGTTTTCACTACCCAGTTAAGAAACAGAGAGCAATGGGAAAACCACACATCCTGCTGTACAATTTCCACAGCAGTTACACACTGTTCTAAGCAGGTATCCATAAGGAAAATTCTTGAAGATTTTAGTAGTATATTAAATGCAGACAGCTCAAAGCTTTGCAAATACTTCTGAAAGCCAATCATCCACTTATCAGTGATTCCTCGGCTGCGCAGTTCATTACAGATTCTTATTTATATTTATTTAAACAATGGTTTTCAAAGGAGTCAAACTGTTCTTTGATCACCTCAAGATAATAAATGTCATCAGTAATTTCAAAATATTACTCATATGATCTCAACTCACAGAATCATTGATAAATACCTAGCCAAATAATAGTGTAGACTAAAAAAAAAAAAAAAAAATCCAGTGTAGTCAAAACCATCCTGCTTTAAGTGAATGAAATCAATGAGAATTTAGTTTGTTCAACAAAAGTAAGACAAGGTTCTTGGGTGCTACTGTATCTTGCAAAGGGCTGTAACACTAAGATAATTTTCCAAATGCAACAAAACACTAGGAAATTCAGTTAAATACCGAGACCACAGAAACACCAAGTTCTTTACAATGACACCAGCAGGCATAATTGACAGTTCCATATTTCATCTTCAGGGAAAGAGTAGGCAGATAAGAAAGTAACAAAGTCATAAATGAATGTCAGGAATTATTTTCTAACACCAGTCCTGAAA
The DNA here is from genome assembly GCA_013400195.1 of Aramus guarauna. Classification (NCBI taxonomy): domain Eukaryota; kingdom Metazoa; phylum Chordata; class Aves; order Gruiformes; family Aramidae; genus Aramus; species Aramus guarauna. Next base: position 594,169 of record VXBL01008665.1, read on the forward strand.
GTTAAAGCCAATAAATTCAAGCTACTAGACTCAAGCGTAAACAAAAGACAATCTCAAGACAGCATATGGATGGTAAAAATAATGTACTAAATTTGAAAGATTTTACAATTAAATGTGTTTACAGTAGTTGAGTTGTAAATACTATTTACCAATAAAAAATAACATTTAAACAAGGTATAGCTGCTTATCTGCAATTTCACTTATAAATATTTCTGGCACATAACAAGATCTCAAACAAAACCTGAGAGCATTTCATTTACTATGTCTGATACCATTAAGTTTTCAAAATTATATAAAAAAAATTTCCTTCCACAGCCTGACTGAACTCAACTAAAAGCCATAAGAGGGACTTTCCTCTGGATGTCATCAGAAGTAAAAGCAAAAAAAATGAGAACTCAAAACCTATGTCACTTGCATGGTACACAGAAATAATTTAAGTACTTTTTTGTGTACTTAGGATTTGCACTTATGACCATGACACAAAAATGTTTTCTCTCCCTTAGATTGTTTGAGCATCCTTTTCAGATCTCTTAGGTCAACTAAACACTTTCAAATACAATCACAGAATTGTTTTGGTTGGAAAAGATCTTTAAGGTCATCTAGTCCAACTGTTAACCTAGCACTGCCAAGTCCACCACTAAACTATGTCCCTAATGTATGTTTTAAATACCTCCAAAGATTGCAACTCAACCACATCCCTGGGGAGCCTGTTCCAATGCTTGACAGCCCTTTTGGTGAAAAATTTTTTCCTAATATCCAGTCTAAACCTCCCCTAGCACAACTTGAGACCATTTCTTCTTGTCCTATCGTGTTACTTGGGAGAAGAGACCAACACCCACCTTGCTACAACCTCCATTCAGGTAGTTGTAGAGAGCAGTAAGGTCTCCCTTCAGCCTTCTCTTCTCCAGGCTAAAATGCTTTGAGCCTTCAGACTTTCAGCCTGAAGCAATGAAAAGCCTTGAAGTAATGAAAAGCAAAAAAAATCTAAAAGCACTATCAAAATACTGTTGGAATTAAGCAGCAGGCAAGATTTTCTATTTATCTGAAGCAACACTGAGGACAGGTCAGGATTCTTCACCATCAAATGTGAAATTTTATCCAGTAAAAGAGAAGAGCAAAGAACTACGGAATTTAAATGATGTTGCAGTGGAGATTTTTTTACTTCCATACTCAAATGGAGCTACAAAAATAGCTGAAGTCTTTCTGTGTCTTCCAGAAAGTCTCTACAGCAATTTCATTCCAGAAAATGGAAGAGATCAAAGCAAAGTTTCATAACAGAAATTGCAAGCATCAACTGGTAAATACAACCATAACCAAATACTACCCTCATATACTCAGCAATTTCAGGGTACAGTAAACACATTTCTCTTTGGATGTTTCAAAAAAACCAAACAAATATATATCTTGATGAAGAATAGTGGGAGTCACCTTTCAGGTACTATCATTCAAAAGAACAGTTAAAATTAGGGAGATGTTATCAAAACCAGAAGAAAATGGCAGAAGTGAAATCATTAAAAGAAACCATGAATTCTGTCCTCTGCTAATAAACTGATATGGGCCATTTAACATTGGAACCATTCCAAACTGGAATTTCAAATGTGGAATAAATTCTTAGCTCCCTCTAAAAGCTTATGCCTTCAGATGCAAGGTTTTGCACAGGACCTAGCTTTTACGGTTTTGCTTTCATCCCATTGCTATCCAAAAAAAGGGAACAGTTCTTAAAGTTAAATTTTTTTGAAATTTATCTTAGCATGCAATATCATTTGATCACTAAAAGATACATGTATAGCAGTTTTATTTATTTTTATCATGTAACCAAAGTTTGGGAATCAAAGTTTAAAGCTGAAATTTGAGCGGAGAAATTTAAGCAAAGCCACAAACAACTACAAGCTACAGAGAAATCTGAGAAGCTACAAAGAAATTTAAGAGAAGCTGAAGTTTAAGAGAAGGTACGAACAACTCCACCATCTTTACTCTTTCCTAGAAAGACAAAGGATTCCTGCAAAAATGTTTTTGGTAAGCAGCACACAACAAAATCCAGACCTTCCTTTAACTTGGCCATCAATTTCTGCATAAGCATTAAAGAAAAAGAAATTACAGTATTCAAAAACCAACCAAAATTAATTCATTGAGACATATTGTATGTCACAAGTCCACAAAAACAAATAGAAAAAAAAGCCTGTAAACCCACATGCACTCTTTACCATCCATGCTGTGGTTCCATACATGCAATTGTGGCAGTCAGAAGTTACAACTTGTACCACTTCAGGTATCCTCAAAACGCATCCTTTTGAGATAGGAATGTAAGATCTGTCTCACAGAGGTGTTGTCAATAAATCCATTGAACAAATTTTTTTTTGCACAATTTTTAAACAAATTGGTTTTGGATGTAAGTGAAAAGGAATTATTAAACATCTCAGGAAAATAATTCATAGTGAAGAAAGAGAGAATTTATCAGGAGGCACAGTACCTTGCTCAAAAGCGGAGAATGGATTTTAGTGTGGTAATGACAACCACCTAAGCCCTGTTCTCCTGCCACTAGCCACAATGAATGAATTATTTCGACAAATAATGCAGTTTTGAGGTGAGGAAGAGTACAAAATAATGATTTAAGGCAGTCCTAAACCATCTGTTTCTATTATTGGTACAATAAGTTTGGACAAAGAATGCCTATTACTAACAGATTGACAGGATTTGCAGATTATGCCCAGTAACCAGCCCTACATAAAAGTAGAGAAAAATATGCAGGATTGGCATAATGTGTAACATTTTTTAGAAAACTTTAGTAAAAAGTGCTGTAAGATGCAGAGCATCCAGCACAAACATTCAGTCTTTAATCATAGGTCACAAGCTAACAAAGAAAAGATCTTTTACATGCCTATTCAAAAGAAAACGAAAACTATAAGGAGAAGGTATGCAACAAATCTCTTTATAACAATGTCATTATCTCCGCATCAAGCAAAGACCACCACAAAAGAAGGGCAAAATTAAATCAACTGAAAAATGACTGAAATTATACTGCACATTCACACTTTGCAAATAATATTAAAAAAAACCCCTGCCAAAATCCCTACAATCTTTTGATCTGCTATGTATTTTAGTCTTGCCCAATGTTTTCAAATACTTGGAACACTGACAGGAGCAAAATTCACTACCAGTGAAGCAGCCTGCTCCTTTGGGTTTGATGCATGCAAAATACTGTACTGCAAGTGTTCGTGCAAACAAAAGATGGTTCAGAGCCCTAAAATTACACAAAGGAAGGACAATTATCAAGGGAACTTATCCAAACCTTGTGCAAGCCTAGTTTTTAAAGATCAATAGAAATTCTCATTCCATGTGTCTGTCCAAAGAAGTGCAATAACTGATGGCCATAAAATTAATTCCAGTCAGTTATCACCATGAAAACACTTGCTACTGATTATGCTGTATGCAAACTCACGAACAACAGGATGGAAAAGATCTCCACAATGTGAACTCTGCTTTGAGCATAGAAAATTAAAGTCATACAATTAATGACTAATGAAAGCTCAAAGCCATTCATCCACTGCACATCTACCATGAAAGCTATCCTGAAATTATTAATAAGTTCTGCATCCACCTTTGCAAAATCATTCTTTATGTAACCAGGTACACGGAGGTATACCAGCTGAAAATCTATACCACCAGAAGACTGATCAAGAAGAATATGGCATGAAACCTTACTTTGATGAAAATTTTGATGAGAACTGTGAAATATGTAGCTAGATCTTAGAAAAAATTCACAGTGCATTTAATGTTGGAAGAAAAAATACACTTGTTTGAAACATTTGCAACAATGGTATATTTTTTGCATAAAACAAGTTAATTTGATAAATTACATGTAAAGCTTAAAAGGGTTATGAAGGTACAATTTAAATTTATCACTGCCAGATGGGAGGGAGTCATCACTGAAGATGATGTACTGTACAGACTGCTGTTCTAGCTTATCACCTGGGGAATGCTATGGGATCTAAACAAGATATACAGACATAGAAGTCTTCTTTTAGGCAACATGATTTTGTATGGCAGTATATCCATCTTCTTTCTTCTGACCTTGGTAAAAAAAAGTAATTCATTTAGGTTAAACAAGATTACCAAAAAAATGACAGCTTTTTACAGTGATACTGCAGGAGGTGAAGATAATATTTGAAAGCAAAACATAGCAGAAAAATAATAATACAAAATATTTTTGTATGTTACTGAGTAAAAAAACATTAATTGGCTCAAGTTAGAAGAAACTTTTCCAAAAAGCAGACTAGTCTGAATTGTCTAAAGAAGTTTTTTGTATTTACTTTTTGCATGTTTATGTTGGTGAGACCTAACATAAGCTACTGTATTTATCTGCAACAATCCTTACTGTCCCTTATGCTCACGAAGCAATTAGAAAGAGGGGAAAAAAGCCATAGAAGACCATACAGAAGAAATAAACTTCACAGTGGTAACTGATTAAGACATTTTCTCCCATACCCATCTCTAATCTACACAACGCAATTTCCGTAAATTTTATACCCTTTTGAACAAAAAGGTGAATCAAACATTCTTCTCCTCCAGAAGCATAAAACCACCATCACAGCATGGCAATGCATCTAACAAGAATTATTACAATCTTCCAACTCCTCATCTACTGCACTAATTATCAAAGCATGGGGTTCCACATTATTTAACAACAAAGAAACTTTTAAAATAAAAAAAATAGGAATATATATACATTTTAAGAAGATATAGGTAAAGCTTTTTTTTTTTTTTTTTTTTTTTTTTTTTTATTTCACCAGAAAGCAAAAAAATTAGTCCAACTAATTGGTATATTACTAAACATTCATCTGTTGAAGTATACCCTAGCATCAGGGTATACCTTAGACTCAGGATTTTAGATTTCTTCAGTCATTTTTGTGGATTCTCAGGCAACACATTAAAATTCAGGCAACTATGTAGTACTGAAAAACAGAAGGGATTCTTAAATAAGACATCCTAAAAAAATTAAAATTCAGGCAACTATGTTTAAAGTCAAATGACACACAGTAGAATGCATTCACTCATTTCCAGTGACAAGGTCTCTTTGCTATCTCCAGTGTATTCCTACAAAATGTTGCAGTTGGGCAGCTCCTTTTAATTGATAAAATAGCCATGAGTTTCTATCACCATCTGAAATGGATACAAATAGTGCTAAGAGTTTCACCGGAAGTACAGCTTCTGGACAGAAACTTTTTACCTTACGCCATAAGCCTGCAATTGGGTGTACATAAAAATTGACACAAAAGTGAGCTTCTGACAGTGCTTCCTAAAGGACACAGTGCACAGTGCCTTGGGAATGCAAGAACTGCCATGGGAGACTGGAGGGATACAAGGAGTTTTCTGCAATCAGAAACAGTACATCCTCAGTAGGAGGGTGAAGGGAAGGGAAGAAGAGTTGTGCTTGATTGAGAAAGGACAGGAAACAAAGCGGCATGGTTAATAATCCAGAGATAAGCACACAGAAGAACAAATCTCCCTCTCACACACAAACACCAGGCTTTAAAAATATATTGTGGAAAACACCTTGAATTGATGAATCTACTTTGAAACTAGTACTCAACACAATGACAAAAGGGAAAAAATTGATCTGTTTGAACTGAAATAAAGTTGGTCTATATAACAGGAAGACCTGTTTCTGAAAATCAGTTCCCATAGTTACCATAACCTGCATTTCAAAGATTTAATGTTGACCTAAAGCACTTTCTTCTAAGTCTTTCATCTAAGGAAGATTTTTCAAAAGACTTGAAATATGTGAGCTTCTAGCCTAAGCTCTACAGTGACTTTAAAATAAAATTGCTTTTTGTTACATGCTTAAAATAACCACAGTTTCTAGAGTTTATATTCATCTCAGTTTTCACCCCTATATTGTCACAACACAGGATTATTTTTTTTTTTTTTTAAACACAGAACCACTCACTCCTTGAAAATAATGTTTGTGTTAAAGAGAGAAGATAAGACTCCTGAACCCCCATTTGATTCTTTCAGTAGCTGGTATCACAGTAAAAACCCCAAACACTAGAGAGGAAGACAGGATACAAATTCTAAACATACATAACAAATCACACTCACATTAAGTTTACTGGCTGTTCATTCTTCAAGTACCTACATAGGCAAGTGTCCTTCTAGTAATGAGCTAGCAGTTAATTTCTTATCTAAATAAATAACGTGGCAATGATCAACCAGAAATTACCTGCATTTTTCCTGTTTTGTCTAGATCTGACCGAATGTAATCAGCTTATAATTACGTTAAGTAGTTTGCTTAGCATTCTATTTATAAAACTGATTAGGTGCTGCTAAGCAGAGTAGGCAACAATTTAACACTTTATTTTGATGTTGAAAGCATAGACTAGGGGAGGAGGAGAGGGAGTGAGGACAGCAGAGAAACCAAAACTCAGAAAGCTTCAGAAAGATCACTACATTTTAGGAGGTACAAATCTGTTACTTTATATACATTTTAAATTTGTGTGTTATTTGGTTAAATAGTATATATTTAGAATTTTGAAACTATTATTACTAAATATTTAATTACTGAAATAGGTCGGAAGAAATGAATATTCAGCCATATTGACTACTGCTGACTTTTCCTGGAGAGAGGGAAAATGATGTTGCCCTGGTTTGGGAAAGAGGAAAAAAAAAAAAAAAAAAAAAGGTTGCAGGAAAATGACAAGACCACTGAGGAGGCCCTGGCCTGAGGATAAGCTAACTGAACAGGATGTGAAAAACTAAATGACATGACATGAGAAATTGCTAGATGTGTCAGATAACATAGTAAGATGCTGAAAAAAGCTACAGATAGCACTGTGAAGGATGGTTGGATTTCACAAATGGTTAAAGGGGAGTTAGGTGAGAAACAGCCAAACGTCACCGAAAATCAAAAGGGGACCTTTTAAGATACCAGGGATCTTCTGGGAAGCAGAATTGCAATACAGGCAATGCTTCAGTAACCGTAACACCATAAGAAGGCCAAGATTCCCTAGATAATGGTATCAGAAACACCAAATTTGAGTACAAATGCAGCAAAACCAGGACCAATAGGGAAAAAGTAAATAGAGATGGAGTGTTTATTTGGGAGGAGACCGGGATTAAAAAAAAAGGAAAAAAAATTAAAAAGAGGTACAAGGATGTCAAAAGGAGAGCCAAGAGAGAGGAAAATGGATAAGCTATGCAAAATGTGACCAGTGCTGACGCAGCCTTGCCCTTGATCACCACATCCTAATTAGGATCGTAAACCAAACCAGTTGTTCTGACCACACCGCAAATCAAACTTTCTTCCTCAATCAAGAGAACTGGGGAGGGTGCCAGGGTGCTCCCCCTGGCTAACAGTAGGACATCTGGCTGGACAGATCAAGTAACCACATCTACCCACCTCTCTCTAACACAAGTCTGGCAGACACTGCCTTTGACAAACTGCTTAAATTTAACTCCTCATTTCCTCATTTATATAATGGACTTAATATTGCTTTTCTTATCTCCTTCAGTAAGGTTATTTTTGGCACTCTCAGTAACACAAACAAGAAAGTAAACAGTTTTTTAAGCTCTTAACATTTATCTCTTGCTACTTTATCTTTTAGGTAAACATGGAGCTCAAGAGTTGGAGGTTCTGACTTTTCACATATACTGCTACAAGTTGAACTTTGATTCCAAGTAGTAACACCCCGTCGTTGCAAGGAAGAGAATGGCAGGAGATTAACAACTATCATACAGAGCAAAAGGTACTCACAGTATAGAACTGAAAGGAAGACAGAGGAAAATACAGGTCCTCTCTTTACAAGTACAATACATGGGAGAAAAAAAGAAATTAAAAAAACAAACAGGGCAAGGGATTAAAAGAAACAACAATTTATCAGTGCTTAACAACAGTCCTTACTCTAGTTGTTTGTAGAGAATAATAAGCACAGCTTCATCTTAACAACGTAGCGATAATTTTCCAAACTTATACACTCTGTTCATCACCAAGAGTCAGACAGACATTCAATGAATCTATTACAAATTTGCAACTTCCTGTCAAAGATTACTGTTTCTTTAAAAGATGAAAATAAAAGGGATTATATTATACATGAGGAGAAAAATAACCACAAAAGGCTTGTATTTTATGCCAATTTATATTTATAGCAATTGTTTTATTTACCTTTTTGTTTTCTTGTAGTTTTCCAGCTGTAATGTCTGCATACATTTGTATCTTTCCAACTCGCACTGTTCACACAGGTCCTCAAGACACAACAGATGATTCTCCATTTCCTCAAAGTTTGCCTCTAGCTGGGCTATAAGAAATACTTGTATGAATATCAAATTGTATCAATAGATGGACAACTCACCTGAACAGAAACAAGAATTCATAATGGTACATAATTAACATGATAATAATTACACACATATATAAATGGCTCAGAAAGAGAAACAAATCTCAGCCTGTATCACATAGCAAAGACTGACAGCAGAGCCACATTAAGGGAAATCTATCTGAAGTTCCCTTTGCAGTAAGACACTGAACCACTATATTTGCCCCTGCATCTGGGTCTCAAAGGCTTGTGGTCTGTACTTCAGGAAAAAGAGCATCCAGAACCCATAAATTAATTTTGCTTCTTGGGCATACTGTCAGTTTACCCCTTCCTGCCTGGTACCAATCTGAGGCACAAAACTGTGCTGACCAAGACTAGTACTGGTCTTAAATTATTTAAATAAAGCAAAAGTAAAGCATACTGGGAAAATGTTAACTCTTACATGACCTTGTGATAATATAAAAGAACACAGACTTCAAAAGTTTACTCTGAAGACAGACTCTTTAGTAATAGGCAAATCTCTAGATTTAGCTATTTTACATATCCATGCACTTAAAAACATGCAAACCCCTTAATCTCCTCTTTAACCTTAATTGTTCGGAGTCTCAACTTAAAAGCGATTATGCCTATGAAAAGCCCTGAGAAACCTGATTGTATCTCATAGTTCATCCTGTTTTGAGTAGAAATTTGGATTAGAGAACTCCTGAAGTCCCTTCTGAACCTGAATTATCCCATGTGAATCCTGTATCAAAGGATCACACTCTCTGTTGGTGATTAATGCTGAACTCCATGTCCCTCCTCAGGATCCCAAAGTCAAAAAACCTATTTTCCCAAACTTTAATCAGCTAGTCACTCTTGGATGGAGCTGTGTGAATACAGGACTATTATTCACCCTTTTGCCAGGACTTCTGCTATACCAGAGAGAAGGTAAAGTGCAGGAGGAAGGATAAATCACATTTTTACAAACAAAATATCATCTAAAGAATAGAAGGGAGTTTGCAGTTCAGAGACAAATACACTGATCTGCTGCAGGGTATGAACTTGATTGTTGATGAGAAGAACTACACAGATGATGAAATGAAACAGAAGAAAACCTAAAGCAACTCTTGAGTTTTTGCAAATGGCTGTGTCTCACCTTTGCCTGTAACAGACAGAAGCAATCTTCATAAAGCAAGATAGTAACTATTAAATTCAAAGTAGAAAAAAGTGATTTAAAATTAACATGTTTTGGATGCTCAAAAAAGGAAACAACAAGCTGAAGGCATCAGTCAAATCTTCAATTTTGGTTTGGCCATTCAACTTGGAGCCTATTTTGGAATATACAAAATTTCAACTTCCTTAGCCATTACTCACTTTGAAATTTCTATTCTAGTGGCCCCCTTAGAAAAGCAAAAGTTAAGACCTCAAAAACAAATTTCCTAGCATGCATATTCATATGTTCAGCTCCAGCTAGTAAGATTTTTTTAGTCCCTAACAAGTAAGGTACTGCTCCACAACAGTCAGAAAGGGAAATATGAATCATATAATCATCAAAGATTTCCTTAAATTATTTATCTGTACACAGATCACTTGGGGGGGGGGGACGGGGACAGGCAGAAGGGTATGTATTGGGTATGCATATTGGATGACTGTCTCCTGTGGGAGAGACCCCACACTGGAGCAGGGGAAGAGTGTAAGGAGTCCTGCCCCTGAGAAGGAAGGAGCGGCAGAGACAATGTGTGATGAACTGACAGCAGCCCCAACTCCCCATCCCCTTGTGCTGCTGATGGGGAGGTAGAAATAATTAGAAAGAAAGTTAAGTCTGGGAAGAAGGAAGGGGAGGGGGGAAGGTGGTTTATGATTTGGGTTTTATTTCTCATTACCCTACTCTGATTTGATTGGCAATAAATTAACTTAATTTTCCCCAAGTGGAGTCTGTTTTGCCCATGACCGTAATTGCTTAGTGATCTCCCTGTCCTTATCTCAACCCACGAGCCTTTCATATATTTTCTCTCTTTTGTGCAGCTGAGGGGAGTGATAGAGCAGCTTTCGTGGGCACCTGGCTTCCAGCCAGGGTCAGCCCACCACAGGGCAGTTGACAAAGTGGAAACAAGTTTGAGGGGAAAAAAAATTTAAAAATAATGGTTTCAGTTCTACAGATTGTGATGTGCAACCATTCATTGTTTACCACATACTCAACTTCCTCTCACAAAATCCAGATGTATTCAAAGGGCGAGATTATGACTACAATTATGACTGGTAGTCCCTTTTTGCTTAAGAAATGGACTTTTCTGAGTGCATTAAAATCCAAATGTCTGTATTATGCTAACTTGCTTTTCAGAATGATTACTTATTAATTTGCAAAATTCACAAACGCAGTAGGGCTCAAGATAATTTAGTAAGATACCTATCAACCACTGTTTTTCCCACTTAAAAAACCCACCACCTGCTTTGTTGTACTTGCTATTGAAATAATATTAAAAGACAACAACAAAGAACAGGAAAATAAAGAGGATGAAAAAAAGTGAATTCTAGAGGGCAACTGATTTTTAGCAGTGGCATTTGAGCAGCCTCTAGTGGGAACTGCAGAAAACACTGTGCTCCTGAAGAACAGGAATGAACACTTAAGATCTCTACAGAAGACAACAATCCTGCTTTACTGCAACACAGGTTTCAGAATTTTTCTTTCTGAAGTGAAAGAAAACTTGTTGCTCTTCACAAAAAAAAGTTGAAGACTAGCTCCATCACAATAGCACCAGCTATGGTTGTGAATTAGCATCTCTCCTACCCAAATGAGAACGTGTGCATCAAAACAAAGTTCCAGACAAAACTACATATTTAATCAATTTGAAAGTTAAGCCATAAATGCTTTCATCAGCTCATATCTATATGCACATATAAATAAGGTCATACTTTTAGAAAAGGTATTTAGCAAAAATATGAAATCTAGAAATTCTTCATTTCCACCTTATAGCTCACACTGGCACCTAGAATTAATCTGCCCCAGAAAGCCAGCTAATGTTCTAAAGAATACCTGCAAGACTACTACTTCTTTTCCAGCTCTTCAAGAAATCCCACAACCAAATGGTCAGGCAACAATCAACATCTCACTCAAACAGCATTGCTATGAATGTCAAAAACATCTCCTCCTTTTAATCTTTTTAAGGAGGCTGCAAAAAATCCACTGTACCTTTAGATTAAGAATTTTCCTGTATAGTAAATATGCCATACTTGGTAGAAATAATATCTTTTACCAAACAGATGAAAAAATAACTTGTTCTTTAGGTCACATCATTCCAATTACGTAAGTTTGGCCTGTATTTCTTATATTTCACAGGTATAACACCACTATGACAAGTTTTACTTGCTAGTTTTAGTTTTTTTTAATGTTAATGTCTGGTCAGATGTCATTAGATTGAATTATCTTCCATCAGTGTACACAGTTTTTCTTAGTCTACCAGCTACTCAGGTATTAAAAATATTTATCTAGAACTCAACCAAAAACCCCCAATTTTGTAGCCGAAAACACCTTCTAAAGTTTAGCTAATTTAAATGTACCACATAAAATTTTACCACATAACTGAAACTTATGTTACCTGTAGTTCTGCAGTAGTACAAAAATTCTTAGAAAAGCTAAATCACAGCTGTATATAAGAAAATACTGCATTTTCAATTTTTCCTACAATAACTTTAAATGTAGGTTTCCTGCACTGTCCCAGTCACCAAAACAACAGAAGCCACCAAGGAGTATTAAAGACATTTTTACAAAGTTCATTAATTTTTGGACTAAAAGCCAAAAAGGCAGAATACAGAAAGGATGGAAACAATTACATCAAAGAAATTCTCTCTACCTCTAGGTCAGACAGGGACACAGATTACTAAAGCTTAAAATGAGCAGTGAAAGACATATATATACAGAAAGAGCTCAATTCAGGTGCAACAGTTGAAAACAATTCTTTACATAAGTACGGTTCTACTAGCACTGAATTTTGATTTTTTTTAAAGAAAAGATCTTAAACAGCTAGTATCATATGAGTTACATGAAATAAGTATATTTCATTAAAACACATCTCTTCTGCTGCAAAACAAGTAACTAAAACATGGGGTATTAAGTTCTAAAAGTAGTTCAAATGTTACCAAAATCAAAATCTTGTATATAATGAAAAAGCTATTATAACCACTGTGACCCTGTAGTTTCACAAGTTTTACTACATTTCCTTAATGTCTGAAGAGGCCATTTAGAAGCCTTTAATCCCACTTCTGAAACAAAGGGAACATGGCCTCTTATTTTTTAAAAAAATGCAAATTCTGAACAAATTGGATTGAATTTTGCAAAACTAGAAAATGGCAACTTTCATAGTTGATACACAATCTGAAAATAAAGCAGGATCTTCTGCTCAAGATATCTTCCCTAAGCAGTGTGAAAAGTTTCTGTTTCCCTCATGGATTTTCACATCCATCTAACCCATACTTTGGAAAAAAATATTTATTAAAGACTAGAGAGTAATGGCTTTTATCTCAGTGAATATACACCCAGCCTTATTTTCTTACCAGTCTAAATATTTTCACCCTACATTGGATCTGTCACCTGTATTCATGGCCAGCCTTTCTGAAACCGGTATCTAGTTGATGTTGAACATTTGATGTTTAAAAAAAAGTGAAAATTGGATTTGGATCAAGGTTTGTGTGCATTGATTTGCTGAAATCAAAAGAGATACTTGAGCAAAATGCCCCCTGCTCAAACACGAAGCATATTTCATATTACAACATGTCAGATATCGACAAGCAGATATTTTCTACAACATATCAAATAAAAAATGCATTAAATGATGATTCAGATTCTGGACTTTGAAAAGGCAGTAACTGTTCTTTTCACTTTTACATCAGAGTAATTTTTTCTTCAAAGTTTTCAACAGTAGCTGCAAGATGTTGCATAATACAATAAATTTATCAAATGAAGACACACTTTTTACTTGAAATGAGAAATGACTGATAATGTGAGTACCTAAATTAAAGGACTTTATTTACAAAAGTGCTAACAAAAAATGCACCTTGTAATACACAGCAAAACCTGAAGAATCTGTACATGACTCATACAAATTTTAAGTAGGTCACTAAAAAGGCTCATTTCCATTATCTGAAATTTCTTTCATCAAAAGCAACCTGGGTTCCCTATCTACTTTCAAAATGAAAACATTAATTGATTTATTAGAAGCATATCATGTCACAACACAGAACTATTACTTTTCTGAAGTGATGAAGATTAGCCAAATTATATCTTGGATGCACACAATCCAGGACACAGTAGTTTATAATTCTATATTCACATATTTTTTTACTGAATGTTTCACTCGTGTTTAAAATTCACAGACACAGTATTATTCATCTCTTAGAAAAGTGAATACAATTTACATTTATAAAAAGCAGATAGTTCAGAGCTATACAAATTAAAAAACAGTGAGCAGAATATCACAGCAAATTTCTGGTAAATCACTTCCAGAAGTGTAGATACTGAATTTGGTATAAATTATACCTTTCTCTTCAAATAGACTCTATAAAACTTACCAGAAAAACAATTTCCAAAAAACTCAGAGTGGTTAGGAGGAACTAATAAAAACCTCTAGGTACACAAGGTGAGGCTAGAAGATTTGGTTCAAATCTCACCACCTTAGCAGTAGAGTGCAAAATTCATTAGCTTCCCCAAGCAGACTGGCTAATGCTTCCTTAAATCCTGCTTGTGCAGTATCAAAAATATTCTAGACACTGAGCCTTTTTCAAGTAATTCTACAATCAGGGTGAGATTAATTCTGGTTCATAAACCTGCAACATTAGGAATGGGAAGGTAACCCCAATTCACCAGGATTTATAGCATTTGCAGTTATGAACTATAAAGACAATTCCATTAGGTTTTTATTATATTGTTTATCTCTGGTCTACCAGTAGACTGCATCACTTTGTGCACGGTGGCATTAAAATCAGTATTTAAATAAATCATTATTTCAATTGGTATTTCCTTAGAAAATAATTGAGCTTTTCTGAAAGCCAACATTAAAATGGTTACCACACATGATAAAGCCTCACTAAACAAGGTGGTATAAGAAAATTGTAATAAAAAAAGAAATATATTCCTTGGTGCAGAAAAAAAATAGCAAAGTTATTACCAGCCTACCTAGGAACAAAAGCCGATTTGTGCATATCCACTGACCATAGAAGAATGAGAAATTAGCCTTTGAACACAGAAAAGAACTCTCCTTTTCTTCACATCAGATGCCAGCACACAAACCCTGCCCACCCCACAAAAAACAAGAGCTGCAATTACATGAAGAATTTCTGCATACTTCCCAGCTGGTGTAAGAATAGTGCAAGCAGAAGCTCCAGGGAACTTTGCTACTAAAATTCATGCACTGACAGCAGTTTTTCAAAACTTTAATTTGATGCAACTTGAACAGATTTTCATGGATGCAGCAAGAGGCCTACTGTTGACAGAAAGGCTTGCTACTTGTCAATCGCTGTGTCCCCATTTCAAGGCTCCGTAACACTAGAGTTTTTCAGAGACTAAGAGGCCAGAACATTTTTTCCTAATTTCATTTTGAACAGTGGATCAACTGTTCTGTATGGGAGGTTTCCAGAAGTAGTGCACTAAAGCATTTATCTTTTCATCTTTTAAATTAAATAGGTTGACATTTCGTAAAGTTCTAGAAATTGGAACCCATGTAACAAACATGAGGTATTTGGTAACCTTAACATATAGCTTTGCTAGTTTCACCCAGCTGGGTATCACTTCAGAATAGCTTAACCATGTATACTAAATTAAACTACGAAAGCTAGCTTTGGAACCAACAATCACTCTCAACAAAAAGATTCTGCCTTGAAAGTGTTTCAAGCCAGGTAAATTTCTCCCTCTGCCCCAAAATGATGACTTAAACCAAATTATTACATAAAATGACATAGAATCAATCCAAGAGTAGCAACTACATACAAGTGTTCGCACTACTTACAAATTTTTATGAATTTAAAAAGACTTCAAGAGTAATAATTTTCAACTGGTCACATCAAGGTATGCAGTTACCATACAGTTTGGTTTGTTTGGGGTTTGTTTGTTTGTTTTTCAAATAATGATATATACAGTATTTTAACTGCTGGGAAAGCAACCACTACTAATCTTGCTCTTTTACAAAACCAGTTTGTTTAAGAACTACTTAATATTTTATAATAGAAAGGATGTGTTTGGGAAGCAAAATTAAATTTTATAATTGCAAAATTCACAACAGCTGAACTTCAGTTTAATCGTCTGTACTGACTTAAATGCTTGTTATATCTATAAAACCTTACCTAGGCTTGCTGTGAGGCATTCCAGATCTGCTAAAAACCCAGGTATTTGTTGGAGCTGATCCTGTAGTTCCAGCAGACTGTTCCTTTTCTTCTCCCAGTGTGCAGAAAGCATCACAACTTCACTATCCACCAGCTGAAACAAACAGGTTCTTTACTTTACTTGTAAATTTATGTACCTATTTACAAGCATCTTATCTAATTTTTAGAATTCATGCATCTGTAAGCATAAGGTCAGCATAGCAACCTTATAGCACTGCCACTTGTTCTCAAGTACATGTACAACAAGCTCAAGAAAACCCTGGTAGCATGAAATATTTATATCAAAATGCATTGCTCAAAACAAGGTCAAAAGTTATTTTTCAATATACTAATCAATGCAGGAAATATTTTATGGATTTTATTAACTGTAAATAACGTGCATCTGGAATTTTGACAGTAGTGCTGCACTGGTACATGATAGCAACATTGCAGTGCCACAATGTAAGGCTTATTTAGATCAGTAACTTAGTTTAATGTTGCTAGTCATAACAATTTAATCAATAAAAACAAATTAACTTGGCACCATTTTCCCATCTAATATTACTCTAAAAAAAAGATTTAGAAGAAACACCAGTTCCAGAACTAGTTTCATTATCAGAAATCACAAGTCTGTGACACGCTTTGTCTTTGCAACATCAAAATCAAATGAGAATACTAAAATAGCTGTCCATCTTAACAAAAAAACTGGAAATTCCACACATCAAAACACTCTAGAAAATGAAATAAAAGGAATGATATTTTTAAAAAAGTTGCCTTTATAACTGTCCTGCTCTTCTGTTCTTGTGACAAACTTAACTGCAGTAGTTGCAAATCTTTATGAACACACTTCTACATTAGTTCAATTTTTGCTGTTCTTTGATTCTGCCTAACTTTCATTATACAACAGTATAATGAGAAGAAGATACACTGTTTAAAAATTTTATTTATATAGGTCAGATTCCATGAAAAAAGTAAGATCAAGAGATCTTAACAAATGTTTCCCTTATATATGATGCTTGAGATGATTCAATTCTAGTTTCCCTGCTCTTAGTTCCATTACCCATTCTTCCTCTTGCACAGAACTGCAGCCCATGGCTATATCTGCCTTCCGAATTCCTCAGTTTTTGTAGAATTTAGTTGCAGAAACTGAAAAAGTCTGAGCAATGGGCAAAGGAAGTTCTCAAAGATTTACAATTCTACCCACTTCGGCAAGACTCTTTTAGAAGAATGCCAACTTCTCCCATTTACAAAACCCTCCAACTGACCATTCCTGTCAAAAAGCTATCTTATTTTACCAGACAAGGTGTGACACCTTATTCAAAAGCCCAGTGAGTAATGAAACATTTAAGACAACTAACACCTTTATTTAAATGAAGCAATCTATTTTTGAGAATACGTGATTTATATCCCACACAAACATGCAGCTGTCCAGGCCTCTGGCTGTAGGAAATGCCTGAGCCTAACACTCGGATCAGAGGGCAGGAACGATAATGGCTGGTTTTGGTGTGACCAGGTGGATGATCTGCTCAGCCTTGTGGCAAAGCTGAAGCAAGAAGCGGAAAGATTAAGGAGCATAAGGG
>VXBL01008673.1:0-20480 GCA_013400195.1 Aramus guarauna
GACGCTGCATGGATCTGTGGAGGCTCTGTTGTGCTACTGTTGCCTTCATGAATAATGGATCCCCCTCCACCTTCCCTCTCCTCTTCCCTGTTAGATCCCATTTCATGCTGGGCATGTCTGGTATGTTCTCTGTGTCCCTGGGCTTGAGCTGAGCACTCTGATTCCCGGCTTCAGTTTTCCCCTTTCCCGAGGTGCAAGTGATACACAAGAAGACACCAGGAAAAATTCAAGTGGTTATTAGCAGAGGCATGAGTGGGATCTACCTGTTGGGTTTTGTAGGGGTTTAAGGTATTTCTGTTTCTTCCTGTGAGGCTGTGAAGCTCATATTGGCAGGGCTCTGAGGGCACTAATAGACTTTAGTGGCCCTGACCAGCCACTCTGGGGTGTCCCCCTCCCACTCTGCTCCAGAAGCACCATATAATCTCAGACCTGGACCCCCAGTTCTTGCCTGAGGTACCTTATAGGTGTATCCATCTCCAGTCCCATCTCTGGCTCTGCCTCCTGGATGGACTTTAGACCCGTGTTGTAGCCTTCTCTTCAGTTCTGTCTCTGGACCTTTTGCTCCTAACAGGACTCTCTGGATGGACCCTGGAGCTAGTTCATCCTTTTACCTTGTCTGGGACTGTCTGTGGCCCTTGTTACCAGCACTTGGCTCTGCCTGCCAGGTTCAGATGCTGTGGGACTCTGCCCTGACTGGTGAGGGCACTGCCTGTACTGGGGTCACCTTTGGCTCCTGGATTGCCTTCTGTTAGGGAACAGGTCATCCTTGCTGTTCCCAGAAACTTAAAAGCTCTCCTTCTCTTCTGGAATTTCATATTTTAAACACAAAAAGTATAGCTCCAGGAAAAAAAATTCTGGTTCTAAAAAGTCAAGTCTCTATGGCTAAAAGGAACACATCTACATTTCTATGTGGTTTTGGGCAAGAGGAATGTTGAGGACCACTTCTGCAATGCAGTCTGGAGAATTTAATTTCCCTTTTTCCTGGAAATACCCAGCTTTATTCAGCTTTATCTGGTAAAGACCAGTATTTTAGCTTTATTCCTTTTCAGAAGCCCCAGGCTCAGCACTGAGATAGCCTTGATTTTTTTCGGGAATATGCTATGGTGTTTAGCAGCATCACGGGTGTCTCTTTCCTTAGGTCCTGCTGCAGTAGCATGATGACCCGAGATGAGCGCTCAGTTGAGTTCAGGCAAATCTCTTTTGAGTGGCTTTGTAGGGTTTATAGGTATGAAGACCTGTCAAAGCTGTGTGCTGATCCCAGCTCATTGCCTTTCTCCTTTAGCCTAATCACTCCAGGCTACGAGAAGCGCCAGCTTACACGTTCTTACGTGAGGCTGTGTCTTACCACTGTGTCTTCTTCTGCCAACCTCACCAGCCCAGTCCTTTAATCTCTGCCATACTCACTTTGTGTTGCTGCCCCTGCAGATCCCCCCCCCTCTTTTGGGGTTTCGCTGAGGAGAGCCTGTGTTGGCTGATAGTTCAAAAAAGAACTGTGAGGATCTGAAAATCAAAGCTGAGGGACAGAAAAAAAACTGCAACCAAGAGAGTGGAGTCTCTGCGATTCGGGTGAAAGCGTAATGGTTACAAAGGGAAGGGAAGAAAACAAGGACCTCAGTAAGAAACCCCACTGCCAGAGGTCCTTGGAAAGCCACAAAATCAGTTGCCTGGAAACTAATGATGCCCCTTGTTATTGTCAGCAACAGGAGAAAGCCACAAGTGCCATAATTTAGGCCACCACCACTGTCTTTTTCTCTTGACTGAATGGAAGAAACAAAAGGAAGAGTCTTTTCATGTTCTGTGGGTAGCAGGTGTCACCTTGCCCTCAGCTCGCAAGGGATCGGAGGCTCAGTGCTGTTGCATTTGGATGGTCAGTTCCCATGGCAAAACTCATGTCCTGAAGGTTAGAGGCTAAACCATCTTCTCCCATCCCGCTGACATCCTAAACTTCTGGTTGTCAGGAGCCTGAGGAAAGGGTCACACACCGTCTCTCCTCCAAGCACCCACCCATGGCTGCCAGCAGGAAGAGTGCTAGGGGAGGTGAGTCTTCACTCTGACCCAATATGATGAGTAAACCCAATTAAGATATTCTGAGAAAGGATTGGAAAAACTAGTTTCTTCACATCCCCTGTCAAAATTCAAGCTTCTGTTGCTGTGCCTATCTTACTATGGCAGATAGCAGCTCCAAACACCTAAAGTAGCCTTAGAGTTTGCAGAAGACAATTGAACAGGAGAGACAACCCCATTGTCAGCAGCGTCAGCAGGCTTCACATTTCCCACTGTAAGACCAATTTTTCAGCTGCTTAGAATTTTGCCCAACTTAATTGTTTTCACTGAGTTTTCTCTATAGGGCATCTATTTCTTAAGTTTGGGGGGAGTATATGTATATATTTACTCTGTCGCCTTCTACAGCTACTTAAAACTCATAGAATAGTTGAGTTTAGCAGGAACTTCTGAAGACCATGTAGTCCAACCACCTGGCTCAAAGCAGAGTCAGCTCGAGCAGGTTGATCAGGACCACATCTCGTCAGGTTTTGAATATCTCCAAGGATGGAGACCCCACAACATCTCTGGGCAGCCAGTTCCAGTGTTCAATCACCCTTATGGTAAAGTTTTTTATTTAATGTTTAAACAGAAATTCCTGTTCTTCCCAGCTCTTGCCGTCCCTGTGAAATATGCCCAAATTTGGCCAAAATCAAAAACTCTTTGGCAAAAAGGACTATGTAGGTGACTGTTGCAGAACAAAACATGCATGCATATACACATGCAAATTGACCAAAACCAATCTGGTTGCAGCATGAGAAATGCTAGGTCAAAGTCATTTACGCAGACCTTAATTTTTTTTTATTGCATAGATTTTTTAATTTTAATGTTAATTGCACACTCAAGCTATTTTCCAGAGGACCCCAGTTCCTCCTGCACACAGGACAAACATTACATGGTTAGCAAAAAGTCTGACAATACTTCGTTGTCCCCGTGTTGTTCAGTGCGTGAAGCCTTAGGCAGGATTTACTGCACATTATTCAATCACTGCTAGGGAGGTAAGAATATTAGTCTCCTAAAAAGCTTTTCAATTGAGTTCTCTAAAATAGCTGGATGTTTTGAAACTGTTAATAATTTCATCCCTTGCCAGAGGATGGGTCTGTGCTATGGCTGTTTTACAGAGCACAAAACTTGATCCCAGAAGGGCTAAAGGGATGGGATGGGATGGGATTTCTGGGGCGCTGCATGGACACACCTCAGTGGGACGTTACAGAGCACTTAGGAAGGTGTAGCAGCATCCCTTCAGGACAGGAATCTTTCTGAAAACCAGCTGCCCCACAGCAGACACCTGGAAAATGAAGCACATACCAGTGTGGAAAGAGTTGCTTAACCAAGGTGCTGCGTGAAGAGCAGCTCTGTGCCCGGGTGGCCGCGGAGGGGTCTGTGGTAGCACCGTACCCAGGCATCGCACCGCCTTGGCATGCTCACCAGTGCCAAATAATTTCCTACAGCCCAGAATCAAAAAGGTTATCGGTCATTTCAAATGAAAAGAGACTGAGATTTTCCAAACCTGAGTCTAGGCAAGTCTGGCTCATCGTAGCCTATGCACTTTGCTTTGGAGGGGAGCGAGTTGAAAATAAAGAAAACACCTCGAGGGTCAAGCTTGGGCAGACAGGTAGAACAAAGCATCTGGATGTGTCCTCCTGGCCCCGGGACTGGAGCCATGCAGCCTTCATCACACAGGTGGTGGCTAATCCCTGCTGTCCACAGCTGTTTCCATAATCCATGGCGGCACTAACCTGCTTGTCTATAGTCCAAGGAACCTTTTGTCATCAGACCAGAGACCACTGCAGGGACCCCTTTTCCTCATTGCCCCTAGGAGGGGGATTTGGCTTTTGTTTGGGTGAATGCTTTCCTGATTCAGCATGGGAGCGGGGGAACAGGACACACGTTTCAGGAATTAAATTATTGCAGGAACTGAAAAGATCCTAGTCCCCAAAATGCTGATCCACAGTGTCAAGCAGGAGGGCGGGGGGGAAGGCAAGAAGGTGGACAAAAAAAGAGTTTGCAAGGAACTGTCCAAAGGCAGGTCTGAATTNCCCTCTTCTGAACACAAGCTGCAAGTCCCTGGGAGGCCCCTAATCTGCTTTACTGTACAAAAGGCCCAGTCTACTGGCCTTCCTTTTCTTTTTCCCTCTTTAAAGTTGAAGTGGGGATCGGTTTCCAGACACGAAGGCAGGGAGGGGGAAGGAGCAGGGCGCAAGCAGTCGCTCTGGAAAAGAGATCCTGCGGAAAGCAAGGGCACAGGTGGCTGCAGGTGGGCTGGAGACGCAGGGACACAGGGTCTTCGTGGTCGTCAAGAGCCTTGCTTTCTAATTACTAATTTTTTCTGGTGTGCTTGGATCTCACTCATTCTTGTGTCAACATCACCCATTATTTTATACAGCTTTTCTTCCTCCCATGCGCTCTTTCCACCACCCTGGCTAGCGAACCAGCGGAGGAGATAACTCCTGCCAGACTTTGTTTTACTTGTGCAATAGGATCTCCAGTCTCTTGATCATACTCAGAGAATTTTTCTGCACTGCTTCTGGCATGAATTCAGCCTACCTGCCCAGGACTCCTACCCAATGCTAGATGAGGTCTTGTCAGTACTTTGCAAATGCTATTAATAATTTTCTGCTTCTACTGGAAATATCCCAAGCCCCTCAGGTCTCATTCGCCTTTTTGTGCCTTTAGCTCATTGGTGGTTCATAATCACCCATGACTGCTACAACTAAGTTCGCCTCCTCCTCCGTCATGTCCAACTGACACACTCCCTGTCTAGCACAAACAAAGCCACCCCTGTGATTAGTCTTGCATTTCGTGCTGTTGAATTTCAACTCGTTCCTGTGTCTCCACGCTCAAGGTTGTCTGCTGCTTACTGTTTGATCTCCTGTCTCCTCTGCATTCACAATGCCTCCTCCTTCTGCGTCATCAGCTGGCTTAACCTAAGCACTTCCACTTCTTATGACAACATCATTCATGGAGACAATAAACAAGATCGATCCCAGGATCGATTCCAGAGAAACTCCAGTGGTGAACTCTGTCTAGCCTGCTGCTGCCTCCGTCCAGAGGTACAGCTTGTGTACCCGACTTCTATTTCTTCCACTAATCCCATCATCTTCAGTTTAATTTGTAATTTCCCTGTTACTCCGTTGAGCACAGCTTGCTGCCTTTGTCTAGAAATTTGTCTAGATAAATTGAGATGAGCAGGCTGTCTCGGCCGAATGCTTTCCATGGCATGCCGAGCTGGTTTTCCTCCAGCTGTTTAACTATGCTGGTCTGCAAGTTTTGTTCCAGATCTTTGCATGCTGCTGACCCATCCTACCATCTCCCGAGGCCCCACAGTAAAAAAATAAAACAGAGGAAGAATAGGTATTGCCTTCACAATCTTCAGCGTGGTTCTTTCTCTTCTGCGAGAAGTTCTGCCTCTGGAACCCCTGCCACCACACCAGTCTGGCACATTAGTTTGTTTGGAAACCACAAATACCTGCTTGTCCTGGCTGCAGCTCGTCAGTGTATCTGACTTTTGTCTCTTACTTTGTTATACCACTTGGTCTTCACACTGCCATTCTCTATCTTGCATGTTGACCCTACACTATCATCTCCTCCAGACTGACTGGGGGCCACATCACGAACATCTTTGCCACTCAGTGGACTTACTGTGTTGAACTGATGCCAGAGTGGTATTTCCCCCTGTGTCGTAACACCCTTTGTAAGATTTATCTCAGCTCAGCTTGCCACCTTATCCTTACCGCTTCCAGGTCTCTAGAGTACCATCTCTCTTGTCACCAAAACTGGTAGGGGAGGACATTGATCCAGCTGGAACTGGATTTCCTATAGCTGAACTCTTCCTTGTCAACAGGAGGCCAACACATCCCAGATTCAGTCCTCAGTCAGGGGCTCAGGGAGCTTTAAGATCTTACATTAGCTTTGCTAAATACCATGCCAGGGGACCTGGTAGTCCTGCTTCTTCTGACCCTCGGGCATTGGGTCCCAGATGTTCCCACTGCAATCCAGGCCTGTCAGAGGCAACTTTGATGCTCTCTGGGGATGGACCAAATCCTCTCTAGTGGGGACAACGCTAGATCTGGGAGTCATCAGCCTTCGTCTGGAAGGAAAATAACAAAATGTGTCCTGATTAAATTGTAAAACCCTCTCCATCAAGCCACTGGCAGACAGCTTTTCCCAATTTAATCCAACCTGTTGGGGCACTGGGATCCCTGATCAGGGAGAAAGGGGTAAATCCATCCTCAGTGAACAGAGATGAACGGACTCAGTGAACAGAGGGATGAGTGGACTCCACGTGTGGCAGAGGAGGCCAGGGCAGAGCCCACATCCCACCCTGGGCAGGTGGGACGGACCCACAGGAGGGTCACCACTCTGTTAACCTTTGCAGGAGACGGCCAGGGCATCGCTTTGCTCCCTGTGCCGCCCGGGATGCTGCCGGCTGTCTGGGTACCCAGCATCCCTGGAGACCGCGCCGGCCGCTCCACCTCACCTGCCCCGCTGTGAACACCAAAAGTGAAGCCGGAGCCTCGCCGCGCCTGCCCTCTAAAGCCTCTGTCTTGCGGTGGAAATAAATTGCCTCAGATTCCTGTAACTCAGGCAGAAAACCCAGGCCCCTTGCTGATAAAACCAGGCGGCCTGGACAGCGTTTCCCTGGCAACCTGCACTTTCTTCCCCATCCTTTTGTTCGGCCTCGGACCCAGACTTTTGTACCCAGCCATAATGGGGCCAGACTCTCGGGATGTTTACAGGGTGAGGTGAGAGGAATTTCATTCAGCCGCGTCTTGCTTGGCCCGTCTCCTTCCGCAGGGCGAGGGAGGAATGTTATTGACCGAGGCCCCATGCAGCGACGGAGGCACTAAAGAAAGGCACTTTAGACTTTTGGGCAAAGAAAAGAAATTCCTGCCCTCCTCCATGCAAACATCCCCCCCCCCCTCTTGCCCCAAAGCGCCTTTTGTTTCCTTATTTCTCTTTTTGTAACTTCCCCACTCACCCACTCCTGCTACAGCTGCTCTCACTGGGCACAAACAAAACCCTTTGACGTGCCCCGCGTGTCTGCCAGCTCCAAGCTGCAAGGCATCCAACCCTCCTGCATCTCCACGCTCTGAGGCACCTTGCCGATACAATGAAGGTGTCCATGCGCTGAGTTGGCAGGAGCAGAAGTGCCGTGCGGCTGAGGTCGGGGGCACGGAGCAGCCGAGCACGGCGGAGAGCCGGAGCGGGACTCCCAGCCGATTCCGAGACTCTGCCACGCTCAGTCCCTCGCCCGCCGGTTCAGGCTGGAAAGGGTTAAGCACATCAGGTCCGGCTGCCTGCTGAGAAGACAAAAGGCTGCCTTGACATCCAATATTGAAGCTCCCAGGGACACCGCTGAGGAATTCCCATTAGCTGGTGTTTGTGGAAAGCCTTATATCAAATGCTGAGGGCAGCCAGTTTGCTTTCCTCGTGCCAGTCACTGGGAGAGCAGCAGCACCGTCCCGGCGCTGTGTTGCAGGGCAGAAGCAATGCAGGTGAAGTCTGAGTTGTGCCTTTGCGGAGGAAAGGCAGGCAAGTCTTTCACCTTGTCACCCTGTGCTGATGAGCAGCTCCAGCAGCAGCCAGCCCCCCCCACCGCCCCCAGAGAAACTCTTATCTGACTTGACCAGACCTGTGTCTGGGTTTGGGAAGCTTGTTTCAGAGGTGGACCCCATAGCATCACTCTCTTCCTGGCCTTCAGACCTCGTAGTGTCTTAGGAGAAGCCAAATAAGTCCACGGTTTGGGTAGGAGATTTTGAGGACCGGTTACTGGCAAGGCAGTGGAGTTTCTGACGTACCCTGCCCACGCTGCTGTTTTCAGTGCAACTGTGCAAAGCAAAAGGCGTGGGCAGAGAGGGGCTGGTGGGCAGGGTGGGCGTTGGGTTTTCTTCAGGTCTGATGGGGGCATAAATAGAAAATAAAGCCCAAGTCAGTGTTGTTTGGTTGGGCAAGGACCTACTGAGAAGCGAGTGGCATCTGCTGTGGGTGACATCCCATGGCTGTCCTTCCCGAAATGCTCAGCCATCCTGGGCGACTCTGCTCCGGCTGATCTGGCAGCAGAGAAGAGCTTGCAGCTCTTGGCAGAGACGTGAGTGTCTCATGGATGGTGAGAGGCACTGGTGGAAGCTTTTCTTTAGCCCCAAATGGAGTTATATGGTATTGCTTTCTCCCAGCTGGACTATCTGATGTCTAATTAAAGGTGAGCTCATACATCATAGCCTTTTCCTTCAGATGGTGCTGCATGAAGATGGAGAAAAAAAGACCTGGACACCTGTTTTCATAACACTTGTCTTTGAGACTCCTACTCTTCCATCATGTCTACTTAAAAAAAACAAAAACCAAAAAACAACAAACAGCAAAGGGATTTAAAAAGTGATTAGTGAGTTGGGCAGGAGAGAGGAGAGGCAACACAGACAGTGGAGGACCACAGACACCTTCTCCTGGGACTATTGCCAACGAAAACCAAAGCCCAGGGCATGCCCAGTTGGCTGTTGGCAAAGGACTATCACTCTGGCATCATTTCAATGCTTCTTGCCTCGAAGGCATGAAAACCCAGCTATAAAGTAAGCTGGGAACCAAATGGAAGCAAAATGCAGACCAGCCATGAATAATGGGGCAAATGTGTCAATGCAAACAGAAACACGTGGCAGCCCTTCCTTCCCATCATCCAGTCTTGGCAAGATCTTTCCAGAAGCTGCTGTTAAGGTGAGCCCTCCTGGACCAAACAGAGCATGTCCAAAGGCATAATGCCCGAGCAGCATCAAGGCAAGACCACCACAGTCCTATGGAAAAGACCCCCTCCAGACCCCATTCCAGCACTTTCAGATAACTTTTGGGCTGCTTCTCACCTTCACAGAGAGGTGGGATGGGATGACCAGCTCCATTTCTGAGAGAAGGTCTGTGAAGCAGAGATGCCCCAGGGAGGAGGGAGTGCTTCAGGGACCTCTGTGCACGTAGGCACTTGGGCAGCGAGAAGCCAGATGCCCAAAGCAGCAGAAGAGGCAGCAAATCTCTGCTTAGATGCTCCTGCACCCCCACACTGCTTTGGTCACTCGCTGCATCCACCCTCATCTTGAAGAGACCGATCTTGTTTTGTATGCAGTTCACAGCAATCTTCAGAGGGCCACCGGGTCCGCTCGAGGTCTCAGCAAGGGAGATGTGGTGCAGTAGCTTCAGATGCTGCCTGCAACAGCGGCTAATCACCGGACATCGGAATTGTAGGAACGGGAATCGTGGCAGGCTGGCACAGGAGAAGTTCTGCCGCTAATGTCAAGCCAACATGGGCTTAACCTGTCAGGCAAAACAAGAAGTGGTCGAGACAGAGTACCAGTTAATAGGCTTTAGGACATACAAAGCAGCAGGAAACCCATTTTTCTTCAGCCACCCACGTCCCATGCTGATGTAGCCTTGAGGGGTTTTTTTGGCTTTGTGTTAGTGGAAACAAAAGCAAGTCCGTTCTGCAACTCACTTGAGCAAGAAAAATGAGGTACAGTAGAGGCTCCTGGGGAGGCTTGTTTTGTCAGAGACGCTGGTGTCAAGGGGGTAGAAAAGAGACCCATGAGGTATGAATGATGCCCTAAATTTTGGGCTGTCAGGAATGTTTCAGATGGGACAGGGACGTCTTTGCGTTCCCTCTTGCTTCGGTCCAAGTGGATTTGTGCCGTCTGTGCGGTGGAGGGTTGATGAGGTGTTAGCTGTAATGCTGACCCCCCCTCTTTAGAGGGCAAATTAGGGCCAGTTTGTCACAGCAGCATCCCTTCTGCGTCCAGCCATGCGCTGGGGTCCCCAGGAGAGGTTTAAGTGCAGAGGTACAAGACAGTTCTTCACGGGGTGTGCGGCAGACATTCGGTGCAGCCAAAGCTAAACCGTTTGTAAATCTGACGAAGTCAAATGGGGTTTGTCTCCTGTTTCAGATATTAGGTACTTTGATGATGATCTGTAAGTCAGAGACTTTTGCATGAAAATATTTCCCTGGGATCACTTCTAGCAGAGAGAGAGAGATTTTATCTGAAGCTCCTTTTTAAAAAGAAATCCATATCCTCAACTTTCAGATCAATGTAAAAAAAAAAAAAATAAAAAATTAAAAAACCCAATCGAATTATTTTCTTCCTGCTTTCTTCTGACACTGCTTTTCTCAGTGCTCTCCTCCTCCCAGCCCGTTAGCTGGAGGAGCATTACAGGCTGCTCCGAGGTGACGGACAATTCGATTACAGCGGTGCTGAGCTCCAAGTGCCGTCGGTTCCTGAATGAAGCTGCTGTTTGCATGGAGCACGGCAGCTGCGGTGCCCCTTCCCAAAGGTGGGCATCCATTGCTTCAGTGGGTGGCAGGACATGGAGGTGCTTCTGGTTGAAAAGGTGAATTGTCGGTATCATTATTAGTGAACTTGAGTCGCGTCACTGCAGCAACAGAAAAAAATAAGGAAGAAAATAGAGAGCAGCTGAAGAAATTCCTAGATTTGCTTTTTCTGTCTGAAGAATGGCAATAAAAATGTATAAGGAGATCAAACAAACGGAAAATGCAAGAAGACGAAGCAGAAATGGTGTCAACTTTCCAGAAAATTACACGCTCAGTGTTTAGAGACCACAACTTTGATTTCCGGTCCTCTGGGATATTCCAGTGCATCATCTTCAAGCTGGCTTTCTCATCCAGCCGCAGTTGCGTCCTGACGGCTGGTGTGGGCTCTAAAATCATGAGAGATTAGCGGTAATAAAGGCAACACCCCCCCACCCCCTTGCTTTATTTTAAGAATGGCCTTGCGCTGGAGCTGGCACGTTGTTTCCCTTCTACAACCATCCGTCAAGGACAGTTCGCCTCAGCCTCTGAGCTGCACGTTTCCACTGCCTCCAAATCAGCAGCTGATGATGGGCAGAGCGTGGCAATAAATGTTTACGGCTCTGCCTCTCCTCAGCCTTTAATTTCAACGGTTTGATGTTGATCGGCGTGTTGAACGGCAGCCTGTTCGCATCATTACTGGTGTGTGCAAACAGCTTGCGCTGGGGACCAGCGCCAGCTTAGCCGCCACACTGATCTTGGCTTGTTAGAGGTGTTTCCAGATATGATCTTATAACTCACGAAAACGAATGGTTTCCTCCAGCCTTGAGCTAGCATCCTCTGCTGTACAAAGACCGTACGCTATGGATATATTTATGCGTGGATGAATGCCCTGGGTGTATACATAGCTTGGGATTTTATTAAAACATATACCCACCTCAGTGCTTCTGGGCAAATTCACAGCTGAAGCACACCATCAGTTTAGGAGCTACACGCTGGCTGTGAAAGCCAGCAATTAAACATTCCCCCAAAGCAGCGAGCAGCCCTTTCCCTGCCAGCCTCCCGCCTTTGCTCCTGGAGCAGATAGATGCCGGGGAGGATGCCGACGCGCTGCGGGCTCTCCCCTGCCCGAAGCGTTGCAAACACCAGGGGATGCTGCCATGGAGGTCAGGACCTGCTGTGCGAGGTGCTGTGCAAACGCCTATTTTCAGCCCTGTTTTGAGCCCAGCGAGTCTAGCTATGAAGTCTTGGTGCAGATTTTGGGCAAGCAGCCCGTGCAGGGGGTCCGAGGCAGAGCTCAGCCTGCGTGCCTCAGGTCCTCGTCCAAGGCGACCATCCTGTGGTGGACCGAGATCCCACTACTGACCACATCTGGTGTCCCACTATGGACAAGTCCAGGCTTTCTTACCAAACATCCTACCAAGACACACAAGCCAAACTACTAGACCACCATGACCACCAAGTTGAAGGACAGCATTTCACAGCTCCATGTAGACTGCTCAGAAGCCCAGAGCAACGGCAAAAGCCGTGGGATGTGAACTGAAGGCACTTCCAGGCTGCTCAGGACCAAGTGGGCACTTATGGGGAGGAGGAGACAAAAGACACGTCATCAAATTTGCAGATGACGCCAAAGCAGAGTGTGTTTGGAGGAGGGGTGCTGGTTCCAGCTCCTAGCCGGGTGGTCCCTGCATGACTGAGGCATACAGTTTCTTGAAAGATGCACCAATTCTGACAAAACTGGAGGCGTCGCTGTGCAGGTGTCACAGCTGGACATCTCGCTCGGTGCACGCTGCGGGAGGTAATCGGAACCGGACCCGTGCTCTCTGTGCCAGGCTCAAGGCTATGGGTGACGAACAAGGGAGACGAGAGGCAGCAGTGGTTACTCCACGCTGTAGCTCTTTGCAGGTGTCACTGCAGGAGAAGGCGCCAACCCACGGAGCTCGGTTGTGCTGGGACTCCTCAGACACGAGGCCAGCAGACAGACACCCCGGCGCCTGTACGGACACGGTGATGTCAGGTGGCTGCGGCTGGGGGACCACGCGTGTCCCACATCCCCACCGTGGGACGCGGACTTGCACCTGCAGCCGTGGCAAAGCGATGCTGGGAGGCTGAGGCAGAGCGGGAGGACACAAGGAAGGACCAGGAGCCAGGGACGGGTGACACCACCACGGGTGGGACACCGAGCCCTTGCAGGAGCAAGAGGAAGGCTCAGGTCAGGAATACCTGCGGGCCCAAGCCCTCGGAGGGGGGGCAAGGAAGACGAGCTGGGGATCTGCTTGCCAGAAAAAATGAAGTTCACAGCTCGCTTGTCAACACAGAAAGGGGAAGGGGGGGCTTCCTGGGAGAGTGATGGAGCCGGGGAGCACGGGTTGTTAGCCTTCTGCTCACATCGGTGGGGGAAAGCAGTTTCATTTGCTGGCCTGATTGGACTGATGAGATTTCCATATTCTTCATTAAGGGGCTGCCAGCAAGCGCGGCTGGGCTGCCATTTCCCATTACTCACAGCCTATCCATTATGCAAAAGACGAAGGGGAGAGGGACGAGCCGGTGAGCCCAGACGAGCCGGCTGTAATGATCCTGTCAGCCTCCGCGCCTGGCTCTGGGGAGAGGGCACCCAGGGTGCTGCAAAGCTGCCGCGGCACGCGCTGCCTGCCTGCTTCCTTGCCTGCTCCTGCCTGCCTGGGCACATGCGTGCTCCCGCGGGTGCCAGGTTGGTGGCATCGTGCTCCGTGTCTCGCCCCACACGCAGCTCTCCTGCGGGCGAGCAAAGCCCTGCTGCAGCAAGCCCAGCGCAGCGGGGAGGGGGGGCACACAAAGCCCTTGCCAGCCCCAGGACGTGCCCACCAGCCTCCCGGCCATCCGAGGGGGCTGCAGGACACCCCGTCCCCAGCCCCTTCCCCGGGGCAGACGAAGTGGCGCATCCCTAGTGTGTCAGGATGGGGCGGCAGGGAGCGGGGAGAGGAAGGTGGAAAAGCCTCCTTTGGTCACGGAGGGCTAAGGGGCAGGAGCAGGTCCATCTGTGCCCCTCCGACCCCCAGGTGGGCACAGCTCCTGCCTGGGTGCTCTCACTGGCACCCCGTGGGAGCTGCAGGGTTTTGAGCTTGGTACCCTCCTACTCCCCAGAGCCCCCGGGGGTCACAGCCCATGTGTCGGGCTGTTTGGTGGGGCTGCATGTGGTTTGAAGGTAGGGATGCCTGAAGGATCATGGCCTGGACCCTCATCCACCCGGAGAGAACGTGTGCTGGGGGCATCAGGAAAATCGCCTCTCAACCCCAGTATTGAACTGGGCTGCTGCAGGGAGGTCTCGGAGCCGGGAGATCTTCCGGAGGAATCTGTCATGCCTGACCTCGGCTGTCACCAGCAGGCAATTATCTCGGTGCTGAGAGGTCGCAGCGGGGATGCAAGGACCCAGCCCTCCCCCTGCCTCCCCTCCAGCCCCCCGTTCCCCGTCGTGCTTGCCGTAGCGGTGCAGGCAGCAGTAACTTTCCATCGACTGGAGGGCGCGGGCAAGGCAGTCCCGGGATGCCCGGCTGTGCTCCCATCCATCCCGAGTTACGGATGGGGCTCTCTGCCCGGCTCCTGCCTCGGTGGGGGCCGATTCACGGCATGGGGAGAGAGACGGCGGGGAGAGCTGCTGGCATCCTGGGGGGCTGCTTTGCCCGCGCCCTCCGGCCGATGGGAAGTTCCAGCCATCCCCTCCTCGGCTGCCAGCCGTATTTCATGGCACAGTTTCCGAGTTTCACCTCTCCGGAGGGATCGCGGGTCAGCTCCGAGCAAGGCTGCCGCCGGCGGGGCTGTGCTCGGAGGATGCCACATGCCCAGATGCTGGCAGGAGCAGGAGCATGTGGCAAGGGACAATCTCCATTTCTTAGTGACAGTGACCTCAGTAAAAAATAGCCTGGTCTTTGGCACATCTTCATCGCTCCAGCGTCTCTGCGGGGCACAGGCGTAGTAGCTCTAATTGCTCCCCGGTGCGGAGAGCAGAGAGCAGACCCTGGCAGCTCTCTCCTCGCCCTCTCATGCTTTCTTCTCACCTTTCTCTCATCCTCTCCACCTTTTTCTCTGCCTTCCCTCTTTGATTTGCCAGCACCGATACAACCAGTGCACTTGGCTGTCTCTGCTCCTTCATCCCTGCCCGTATTCGCTTTCAAACGCGGAGGACCACGCCAAGAGGGATGGGCAGGGGCTGCACATGCTGCCCCACGGCCAAGCCTTGGTTTTGGGGTGAGGGGTTGGGGGGGCACGGGGAGAGAAGGGTTAGTTGCCCGCGGTGCGGTGGTGCCCATTAGCCGCTGGGTGTTGCACCACCAGCGGGGCACTGAATACCTTCCTTCCTCGCTGGCCGCGCTCCAGCCTGGCGGAGGAAGCTGCTGAGAAAACGCAATTACGGCAAACAACAGCCACACGCGCAAGCGCTGCAATCCACACCTGGCGCTAATTAACTTAATTAGCCCTTAATGAGCTACACTGGTCGGAAGGCCTATTTTTACTTAATTATCCCCTAATGTGCTTGGCAGAAAGTGGGGGCCCTGATGGATGGAGAGGTTTTGCCTGGCTTCCTCTGCTCCGGCAGGATACTCCATCATCTCGGCATCCCTAACGAGCGGAGCTGCCCGTGAGCGGAGCGGGGATGTGCCTGGGATGGGTGGGAGCCTGGCACCCGCCCGGCAAGCTGCGGGGTTTGGCCACGCTCCCGGGGGACCCTGTGTTTCTTGCCAGTGGCTTATCGGCGTGGCTCACGTCTCCCGGGTCTGGGTGACGTTTAGGAGAGCCCGTGGCAGTGCACCGGGCAGGTGAACTCTTGGTGCCGGTGCAAATGGCTTTCCGGGGGGCACGATGGCCTGGAGGTGCCCGGTGGGAGCTGGAGGCTGGAGCTGGCCCCCGGGTGGCTGGGAGCAGAGGTGGTGGTCAAGGTCTGGCACGTCGTCTCCCATCCCGGGAGCCCTGTGTGAGGAAACGCCCCACGCATGACACGGGCAGGGTGGGACAGGGTGACCCCACCGGCCCCCACCGGAGATGGGACCGGAGCAGGCTGGGGACAGCCCAGTGCCACTGGTGTTGCTCCTCTACTCTCCCGCCGTGAACTGGGTGAGAAGAGCTGGTTCTGGGTGCAGGGGTGATGCCGCGGTCCCCAGATCCAGCCCTGCTGTTTCCACAGCAACCAGCATCATCCGGCCCCGGCCCTGGTAGCTGTGGCATCTCTCCCGGGGGCTTCCCAAGAAAGCGTGTCCATCGCCACATTTTGATTTCTCCCTTGTGGGACCTGGCTTAAGTGATGGCCTGAGTTAAAGATGAAGGAGCCAGCACCTCTGAACCGTGCCCCTGCTGCAGCCGGCCAACGCAGGAGGCAGCGGCGGTGCAGGGAGGTGATGGCATCTGTCACCGGCCCTTATTGATACCATACCTTGATGTAAAGATTTTTTTAAATTAAAAGAAGAGCGAGCGCCAAGAGGGCAGTGCCGCTCTCCCAGGCTCGTCAAGCTGCTCCCCAGACGGACATCTCTGTAAATTATAGATCAAATTCGCTGCGCTTTCCAGCAGCGGCGGAGCAGCTGAGCCCGTGACGTGCTTGCGAATGGAGTGGCTGTCCCCCATGGCACGGCACGGCACGGTGTGACCGCACACCTCGGGGCTGGAGCTCTTCTCTCACCTGCCCTGTCACCACCGTCACCGTACAGCCGAGCCCGACCTCGACAGCAAGTGGCACTGGGCTGCGCAGAGGCGGGTGGGCAGCCCTTCCTCCTCCTCCTCCTCCTCCTCACCCCAGCAGATGCAATGAACGGTGCCGTGTCGGTTTTTGACAGGGGTTTTCCCTCGGGTTTTGTCCCTACACCTTCCATTGCTCCTCATCCCATTGCTTCGGTGGGATGATGTCCTAACGCTATTTTAATAAAGTCTCCGTTTCTAATTTCTTCCCCGTTAAGTTATCACTGCTCAAACCTTGGCAAAACACTTGCCTGTTGCTTCCCTGGTGCAGGCTGCAGTGCAGAGCTCCAGCGGGTCCCCAGCTGCTGGGGCCACTGTCCCTGCACCCCATCCCACGGGACCCCTGCCCGCCTCCCTCAAACCCCTCTGGGCTGACGGATGCCTTTGTGCCTCCAGCTCATTTGTGTAACGGGTCCCCAAGGGACATCCTCTCCGGGATGGGAGTCCTCTCTCCGAGGGATTTTCTGTCCCCCCCCCAAACGCCACGTCCCCACGGGCGTCCTGTCCCCATCGGGGGTCCTGTCCCCACGGGTGTCCTCTCCAAAACGGGGCTCCTGGCTCCCCAGCCTCACTCCGTGGCACGTGTCCCATCCTGCTCACACCGTGGCACAGTCGGCACCCGTGAGCCCCTCGGGCACCCCATGGCACACCCGGCACCCAGGACTGCCGCTCGCCCAGCCTTGCCCCCCCGCACCCCCCCCGGGGCGGCTCGCAGCACCCTTACACCAGTGCTTTGCTGCAGGAAAAAGGGGTCTCGGGTCACTCGGGAGAGCCCGGCGAGGGGGAGCTGGTGGCTGTTTCCAAAACCGGGGCTGTTATTTTGTTGTCGTGGAGAGAAAATAGGGCACTGAAGTGCGTTCGAAGGTGAGCTGATACAGATTTATTGGTGGCCGGGTCTCTTTGGGAGAGGCGTTTAAGTAGCGCTAAGAGGATGCCGGAAAAGCGATTCCAGCGGTGAAATCTGTCATTCGTCCCTGAAGGAGATGGGGGGTCCCAGCCGTGCAGCCCACCTGAAAAGCGCCCGCAGCTGCAACCACGTGGATGTTTTAACCGGGGGCTTCGGCCCCCGCCCGCGGTCCCATCCCCTCTCACTTGCCGTCAGACCCAGCATCCCCGCCTCTGACCCCCACCAAGCAGCATTTTGGCATCTAAACTCAACAGACAGAAGCTTTTTTTCCAAAGACACCTCGCTCCTGGCCACCCAACGGCGCTCCCCGGGGATGGCATCCATCTCACCCGGGCACCGCCGCCTCCTCCGGGAGGGAAACCCCCCCGGCAGGGCCCAGGCATCGCCTCCCACCCGGGCTTGATATTTGTTATTTTTTTAATCTCTCATTTGAAATGGATACAAGGCGGGGAGAGATAAATTAGCCCCATTCTTCTGGGAAGAATGAAGCGACCCTGCGAGGTGAGGGACGGTGGCAACGCCTGCCCCACCGGCCGAGGCAGAAATGCTAATTTCTCCTTTCCTCCACCAAAAGCCGGAGCAAAAAAATGCTAATCGGGCTGACGGCGGGCTGGAGATAAAAGTCCGCGTGTCTGCCTGCGCGCACACAGATGGGTTTGAGCGCCGCGATAAGCTGGCAAACAAGGTAATTAAAATAATTAAAATGCTAAACAAAGGGGAGGATGGAGGCGAGCGGTACAAAGGGCTGGGAGGGACGAGCGGCTCCCGGGAAATGGCAACTGGGTGCGAGTGAGGAAGAGGAGGGCAGAGGGATGGAGGTGGGTGGTGGGTGGGCTGGGTTTCCCGTGGGAGCCGGGGGGGGCTGCGGGGTGCTTCGGACCACCCCATCCCATCGTGGAGCCCAGTCACCAGGCTCCGGTCGTCTGCCTCTTCCTCCTCCAGTGCCAGCCCCTGCCTGCCGCGGTGTCCCCCGCAAAGGTGTTCTGGGGGTCCCTGTCCCAGGCAGGCACCCCCCCGGCCGGAGGGGAACCTTGTGCAAAGGGAGCACGGGCAAATTCCCACTGGTTTGGCAAATTTCTCCTGTTTAAAACAAACTGCCCCCAAACCAGGCATGTTCTGCTGCTGGAAATGACCGTCTGAAAGTCTCCCTTTTATTAACAACATCCATTAAAATAAAAAAAAAACCAACCCACAAGCTTGAAATTAGAATTAATTTTTGTTTCAGGCCAAGAGAAACATTCGATTTGAGCGGAGCAAAGTTTTATTTAAGGCAAAGTCCTCGGGTGCCAGGCCACGCTTTCCTCTGCGAGGAGTGCCGGGGGGCCGGAGTGCCGGTCTGAGGCCAGACCCCGGCACCGCCGGCAGCAAGTCCGTGCCGGCGCGGCGTCCGGTGACGGCCGAGGTTATGCTTCCCGTCGCAAGCGGGGTTCAAGGTCGCTTGGCTGGGTGGCAGGTCCCCCCTCGCTCAGAGCAACGTCAGCCTTTGCCTTCAGCTGGTGCTGTCCCCGGGCCTGGCACCAAGGGTGGTGACACCCAAGGTGCTCCCACCCCGTGTCCCTCCTCCCCGTGCAGCCTGCAGTGGGCAATGGGAACGTCCCCGCTGGGCTGCACCCCACCACGCGAGGTGTGAGGTGCGACGTGCGAGGTGTGAGGTGCGACGTGCGAGGTGTGAGGTGCGACGTGCAAGGTGCACCACGCAGAGGGGACGTCCCCGATGGGCTGCCACTGCCACGCAACGTGCAAGGTGCAACGTGAAAGACGCAACGTGCAAGGTGCAATGTGAAAGACGCAACGTGCAAGGTGCAATGTGAAAGACGCAACGTGCGAGGTGCAATGTGAAAGACGCAACGTGCGAGGTGCAACGTGAAAGACGCAACGTGCGAGGTGCAGCGGGGACACCCCCGACGGGCCGCCCTCACCGTGCGATGCGCAACGTGCGACGCGCAGCGGGGATGTCCCTGCCGGGCTGTGTCGCCCCGTGCCAGGTTTTTGGGTGCCGCTCCTCCCCCCCGGGGCTGTCCCCCCACCCCTGCTGCTTGCCCGCTGGCCGTGCCCCCTGGACACCCACCCTCGCTGGAGCAGGGAGCCCGCGAGACGGTTTTAGCAGAAGCCACGGAGGGTGGGGAAAAAGCAGATGCCCTGTGAGATGCGGTGGGGGGGTCAGGGCTGAGATCCCCCCCCCGTCCGTCCGTCCGTCCGTCCGTCCCCCCCGCCGAGCTTCCTGCTGCAGAGGAGCTGTAGCCAAAAAGCAGGCCAGCGCCTGGCAGCCTGCCCGCCGGCGAGCTGAATCTCCGGCTGCAGTTTGAAGCTCGCAGACAGCTATTTAACACAAACAGCCAAGCTGTTATCTTTTCCCTTAGGGCCACCATCCCTTTCGCTTCTCAAATGCCAAATTACAGCCTACATTTCATTTCAATGCCATGGGGAGATGCATGTCAAGGGAGGGCAGCTTCGTTTAAAATTAGCCACGTTAGATTAGCGGTGATACAGCCGGGCAGGAGGGTTTCGGAGAGAGGAACCGCGTCCCCCCGTGAACTTTGGGGGAATTCCTTCAGGCACTTCGGAGGGTGCTTCGGGGTCTGGTGGAGCTGGCTCTGCTCCGTCTGCTGCATCCCTGGCTCCCACAGGGATGCTGGCTCCAGGGGGGATGTCCCACGCCGCACGGGGCCGGGGAAGGGGGCAAGAGGCGCAATGTGGAGCTGCCGCGGACAGATGCAGGGCGCGAAGCACGTTCTCAGCCATCAGCTGTTCTTTATTTGACCAAGGGAAATTTATCCTGAAGATCTTCAATGAAACGAGGCGGCGTTGGCTTCCAGACCAGGGCATTGGCATCGGTGGGATTCCTGTGAGCTTTTTGCCTGTAGGGATACGGGTCGAGCAAGCAAGGGGGAAAAGAGTAACGAGAGCCTGCACAGCTACATCATACTCCAGTCTGAGTCCCCAAAATGATGGGTTTTGGGGGGGAAACAACCGGAGAAGTTTGAAACCAGTCATGTGCACATGAAAAATGTTGTCCCAAATCTCAAAATGATTTTTTTTTTTTTTTTCACATTGAAATGCAGAAATGCTAAAATTGTGGGCAATGCATTCATGGGGAGTAGTAGTGACAGCCAGAAAAAACCGAGAGAGCCCGTAATTGCAGGCTTTCACTGACAGCAAAACAACCCTTTAATAATAACTAAATACAAGGAACGCGCAGAGAGCAATCTTCTCCAAAAGAAACAAACACTGATTTCTCTTTTTTTTTTTCTTCCTCACCAGAAGCATCTCTGCTACAACAGGGCCAGCCAGCATCACCCCACGCCTCCTCCAGCCCCGGGGTCCCAGCCTGCCCTGCCGAGGATTTCTGGGCTCCCCAGCGCGTGGCAGGGGAGGATGAGTCCCAGCGATGCTCCGGCTCCTCCGCGCCGGTACCCAGCGGTGCCAGACCGGCTGCGCATGGGGTGTACCATGGGTTCATGGCGCAGCAGACTCCGTCATCCCCGCCTCTGGGTATCAACCCGGATAATAAAAGTAGTGCAACTTCAAAATCCTCTGGGGAAAGGCTACGGG
>VXBL01008690.1:0-40287 GCA_013400195.1 Aramus guarauna
TGTTATGACCATAAGAATCACCCTAAACTAATTAAAGATGGACTTTGAAACTGAGCCGAGTGCCATGATAATGGCATGCTCAGCCCAGTGGCAACCCTTCGAAGACGGTGGACAGAGCAGCTTGGTTTTCAGGGGAGGCTCTCACGGCCTGCATCAGGAGGAAGGGCTCATGTCCCTGCTGGTGCTGCTGCCGGGAACTCTCTCAGCCACCAAAATGTGGGAAGCCAAGTCCCAAGCCTGGGCAGCCACCCCTTTTCTACCAGGCGCAGCCACCTCACACACCTCCCCTCAGCTAAAGTCCTTGTGTTCATTTCAAAGCCGGCTTGCTGCCCAAACTGCAATCGTTGCTTCTGAACTTCACGGCCCTGACCGAAGCACCGGTTTTGTACGATCCTAGGCTGAATGCACAGGTGGTCACATTTCAACCTCTGTTTGTGCCAGCATTACCGTTGGCCTTGAGCCGCAGTAGCCAGGTAGGTGAATCTATGCTGGCTAACATTTATGCATGCATGTTTATAAATCATGATAATGTTTTATTAAGTCCCAGCCCTCAAGTTCTTCACATACAATACTGGCTCTTCTCTACACCAATGCTGTCTGACAGCTCTTCTGCCATTAACAAGTTTCCTTAATATTCTTGCACTTTTCACATCATTAATAACATTAATAAGGTCAGGCCCAACACCTACCTTAAAATGAGCTCTTACTCCAAAATAAGCCAGCCAGGACAGAGCAGATTCAGCTCTACTGCTCACACTCTGCCTTCCTTCTCTGCTAATGCACAGTGCTACATGTAGGATCATTGCTGACCAGCCCACCTTATACTTTTAGCTCCGTTGAGGATCATGTGCAGCCACTGTAGCATTAATCAGACAGAACTTGATCACGTGCATGGTCACACACAGAGCAGACTGCCATGCCTTCAAAGGTAAGAAACTACTTGTTTTGTGATAAGTAATGCCCTTGCAACCCTCATTCTCTGCCCAGATCAGGAGAGGAGACTGTTCTGAGAGCTCTGAAAAGCTTGTAATTCAGTCCTCGGCCTCTAGCATAGCATGTGATGCCATTCCTGCAGCAGATGGATGATGTTGTGTGTATTTGCTATGCAAGATGACTTAACAAATGATGTTATTAAGGGCACTTGTCCTTCATGACCTATAAATGATTTCACAATGCCTGTTCCAGAGCTAGGTCCTTATGTGCCAAAGACAGTATCTCACAGAGGCTCCAATACATCCCTTTTCTAAAAAGTGACACTGCTGGCATACCATATGTGTGACAGCACAGGTAGCAAGTCTAGTCCACAAGAGACAGTCTTTCAGTGGAGACTGGAAACTGCCAGGGGAACTTCTCCCTCCTTTCACTATTTTTCTGCAAAGGACAACTAAAAATCTACAGTGCTTCTCTGTAATGTCTCTTTCTGCTACTCATTTATTAATACTCGACTGTGCTTGAGTTGGTTTCTTGGCATTCTTCCATCCATCCCTAACTGCATTCTTCTTCAGTCATTCATACAACAGCTGCTCTAATGCCAGTGAGATGTAGGCCAGTGGAGAACCACTGAGCAGCAGAGATGACAGCAATCCCACCGGGAAGACTGCCACACCTCCAATCTCACTGTAGCCCTTTCATTCACTATACACGTATACATGACGCCATGCTGAGTACAGCTGAGTTACCTAAAGCCACAAGTGTCTTCCTTAGCAAGTCTCCAACTCATAGCCATGCAGCAAATGGATAGCAATACTGCTTTATAGACTTCGCGCTTCATTCAAAATTTAGTGTTTTTCACTTCCAAATGGACTGTAAGTCAAAATTACTCTGATAATACAATTAATCAGATCTTTCTCCAGAAATGTCCATGCCCAATGGCTCTCAATCACGCATACACACTGTCAGCTGTTCCATACTCAGCTTACTTGGTGCAGCTCAAAGCATAAAATACCTACCGGTCTCAGACTCTTTAAAATACTCACCCACATTATATGCCAGGATGGCAAGAACTGCTATTATTCCAATTTAACAGACAGTCAAAATAAAATAAGAACAATACTTGCAAAGATACTTGTGTCCTCTACCTTCCCCTGATTTTATTATAAGATGCTTTTCAACATACTACTAGGTAAAACAGTGTTAATAAGTAGTAGTTTATGCGGAATTAAAAGATGTGCACCCAGCCCATGTTTGTGTTCCTGGTGTCTGCAGACCTACACTCTTCTCAAACACGCAGGGCAGCACTGTAAGCACACACTGCGTATGTTCCCTCCAACTCAGTATGTTAAATTTGGACAAATTCAAAGCAAAAAGAACTGTGACATACATGTTTTGAGATCTGGTACCTAAATAAAAACAGAAATGGTCACAACTGTGACTTGCCCGGCAAGTCAGAGCAGCTGAAATGGAAATGAGATACGTAGGCACTAAAGCAAGGTGTTAGGTCAGACTTTAAATGCAGCACCACAAAGTTCTGCTTTGTTCATGAATGCCCTCAGTTTGTCCTTTTCACATACATTTGCAGACAAAGGAGAGAAAATTCTTCTGACTTTTAAAACAAGCCATGCACATTTTCTGAAGGTTTTTTTGGCCTTTTCCCCCCTTGCTATTAGACTGCAGTTTTTTTCTCTGTGTATCTGTACTTTGCTACTTAGCATCAAGTATCTTTCCTAGAAAAATGTGCCCAGTTAAGTTTGACAAATGTATGTTTGAAAATGGCACAGCCAGAGGCAGAAGAATTAGAGTTTTATAGAGATATAGAGAATTGCACACCCAGAATTATATTTAACAGCTACTTAAGCCCCCACGCTTTCCTGAACAACTTAAAAAAGAGGAAAAAAAAGTTTGATGTGATGTAATAGTCTACACAAGAATACGGTACCGAAAACCAATCACAAGGGTGTTTCCATTTTTGTCCTGTTCCAAAACATCAGCTCACCAAACAGTATTAAGTCAAGTCCCAGCACATGAATGTATACAGAAGAAACATGACCAAGTCACATTATAATAATAATCCTTCCTACTACATATTCAAATTGTAAGCTATCACGCTATTTCACAAGCACAATTCTTCTGCTCAAAAACTCAAGACACCACTACAAAATACTTCTCGAACACAGAGACTTCTCCAGACCAATACATTTCAGAAGCAGAATACACGCAGGTATTTTTTTTTTTTATTCCCATAAGGAACAAGTACTTGCTACAATCATCCTGCAAACCAACCAGTATTGTTCCCAAATGGACTTCTTTTACAGTGGACCAGAGCTTCATCCACGTGCTTTACGGACTTGCGTTCAGGAAGTCTGCTGCAGAGGGCAGCTCCTTTGGTAGATCAGTTTTCCCCAACAGCACATACCAGGAGTGTTTGGCTCTGTCCATAGCACAGTGACAGAGAGCCATTTACCACACTGCCCACACATAGCCCTAGATGGGGGCAGCAGGATCTTTCCAGACTAACACTTTCTGACTGAATGACTTTGCACATGAGAAGCCTACAGCAAAAGCCTAATTTAGTTAAAGCCACTGATTTAACTTGGCTGTTTTCAGGCTCCTTGGCTTTTCTATAAACCATGACCATACTGTGTCTCAGTCACTACTTTCACATTTCAAAATTCATCTGGTTTTTGTTTCTAGTTAGTACCAAGATTTAAGAACAGTCTCTAGGAAAATATGCAGCTGCCGGTATTTGAGATAACAAATGATATTACTATAATGCACTACAGTCTACTTAAAGCATTTAGATCTAAGTTCTAGGTCTTTCTTTCGTGTCTTTTAACAGCTATTTTGCACCAAAAGAAACTTTCACATCAAGTTCCCTGAATATATTAAAAAAGAGGGGGAGAGATACACAATCATTTGCACACACACCTAAGAGAAAGTTAGAAAGTTGGTTTATTTGAAACTGTGAAGTCAATGTCCAATAAATAAAATGCTTAACATCACCACTGGACACTATGTAGGAAAACTCTGGTAAGACTGGACTGCTCCCTTGGTGCCCCAAGCATGGATGAACCCTGAAATGACTTCCCAGCTCCCCACTTCAAGCCACACTGTTGTCTCAATCTCTAAGTGTTCATGGCAAACCTTCCCCAGATGCACACTGCCAAATTCCTCCCTGCAGGAGTTTCACTGATACCAGCAAAACTACCACACAGATGACAGGGCTCACATTATCAAGGTTTTAAGGGTGAAAATGAGTGCCTGGATTTCAGAACTTCTATAGAGCATCCCTCTTCCTCACTCAGAGCCTTTCAAATTGGTTCATGAACTGTGCTATGCCCAAATATATTTTTTATTTATTTTTAATAAGCTATTATTAGGCTATAAGAACACACTGTTTCTTACTTATTGTCATTCTTTGGGGTGGGGCGTGCAGACAATCCCATAAATGGTGCTTATGTTTGTTCTACACTATTAAATGACTTGTTTTTTCCAAATAGCAGATTCTCTCGGTTTTAGTTAACTGTTACATATACGTTTAAAATTCTTTGAAGTTATCAATATGAAAATATCAAAACTGTATCCAAAATAGAATTTCAAACAGCTTATAGAATCTCAGGTAGACAGTCACCAAATTCTGTTAAAAATGTCATGCCCTTTTAGAAACGGCACAAAAACCAGTTCTGTATCTGCTTTAAAAACAGCAAGAGTATGCTTACTACTTAAAAAAATAGAAATCAGCTTGGGCATGCAACCCTTCCCTTGTAACACTGGCACAAGTGAACTGACAGAAGAGCCTGCTCTTTTTTTTCTTCTGGGAAAGAATGGGCAGAGGGGGGTGAAGAGGAGGAAGAAAAAATAATGCATATTCTAGGTTGTTCATTATAGATCTGGCTATTAATGAATATTAGAGGCATTGTTTGACAAGCCAGATGAAACAAAGCATATCCAGAAAGAAAGGACAGTGCTAAACAAGGCCTCAATGTGGCCACCAGTACTACAGTTTCTTCAACTCAAGCAAACCTTCCCAACAGCTTTTCTGTAACAGGGATGCTAGTTCATGTTGAACAAGACACTCCATTTGGGTTTTATACTATTCTTATGCTCTCTATAGGACAATAAAAACAATCACTACAAGTATCATTGGTTGAGGTACTCAACAGTTTAAAGTCTTGATGCTCCCAAATCATCCAGTTTCAGTTTGTACAATTTCTGACTCAAAGCTTCAAGCCAAGTATCTAATTTGCTGGGGAGGAGGCACTGATCAGCCACTACCTCATAAAAAAAAAATCAGATTTTTCACCAAACTTAGGTGATATTTGGATAGGGCTTCTACAGATAAGTGATGTGCGCAGAAGTCGTATACTGCATGTATCAAAGCAATCTGACACTCTCCAAAGCAGTTTTGCTTTTTGAAAAAGAAAACAAATGCTGCTACCAAGCTTTGAACAATAGGTAAACAACTAGGCTTCAACACCAACAGAAATAGTAAACACTTCTGGTTAGCAAGATCTATTTAACAGGTAATAACACAACCATTTCAAGTCAGTTAATTATAACATTTCAATAGGCACCCCAAGCCCCTCAATCCTCACCACGTTAATACTAGTTAGATACTACAAGTCACCAGACTTAACTGGCACAGGTATTTGAGAAAAAGAAAAGATTGCCATGTATTTTATTGCTACCAGTGCACTGGGAAT
This sequence comes from Aramus guarauna, assembly GCA_013400195.1. NCBI lineage: Eukaryota > Metazoa > Chordata > Aves > Gruiformes > Aramidae > Aramus > Aramus guarauna. Next base: position 5,640 of record VXBL01008690.1, read on the forward strand.
TTGAAGGGCCAATTGATGTAAAGGCTACAATCGCTTCCTCAGCAGATAAAACAAAAATAGGTTAAAAAAATTAGGACTTAAACACACAAATAATCAAATAGATGTTTTTTACATAGTTTACCTCAGTATTTTAACCAACATTATACATTTTATTGTTTAGAAAAGATGATGACATTGCAAAAAAATAAAATAAAATTGAACAGGACAAACATTTTACATGGTGGTATAAAAAGTGTAATGGGAGCCTGGAGGGGAAGAAAGGGAAATGGAACAAAAAAAAAAAAAAAAAAAAACCCAACAAAAAAAACCAAACCCCCACTACTCCAGAAAAAGTAAAAAGCTAAAACAAATTCCAGATGTGTAAGTCTGAAGGTTTTAGCTTTTTCAAATACACAGCTACGTGTGCCTTTCACAATAAGTCACAACTGAACGAGACTTTTTGTACTACTGCACCCTTCAACAGGCCAGTCTGCAAGTTAAAACCGAATACAATAAATTGCTAAATCAGTAAGTATGCAATTATGGATTGCTTTTAGCTGTTATAAAAAGCTTGTTTACATATCTAATGGTTCATCTTTTATATTCAAACTGTGCTTAATATTCTTTAGTTCAGACATACTGAAACCCAGCAGCACAGATGGTTTGTGATTATTTATCGCCTTCAAACATATATTCCTCCTTTTTCCAAAGAATGATGCAACATCAATTTTCCACGCATATAGCAGCGAGGAAAGTAATTCCATCTCTTTTTTAGAAGGATATGGCCTCTCGTGAAAGTAGTCTGTCAAAAACTGTTTTTGAGCCTCACATGAATTGTGATCATACTGTTTAGGATCTATTGCTAGAATGCGAAGATCCTCACTAGAAGGAAGCTTCTTTATCTCAGTCCGAGTATTAATCCTTTGTCGTTTGAAAGGCACTACCCCTGAATTCACTTCTTTTTCTGGAGATAGAGCTATGCCAGTACTTAAGCTCAGAGGCTGCTGTTCCTTATTCCTTTGGTCTTCTCCAACAAAGCAGGAATCCAATTGCTTTCTTTTCAGTATCGCAGAATCATGCTTTTCACCATTCACGAATAATAGCTCTTTCCTCTCAGTACGCTCAAGCTGCATCTTCACGCTTGAGTTACTGTCTTTGGGAGCACTTCTACAACGGAGCAAATGCACAGCAATAGCTGTTAGAGTCATATTTCCAGTGTACACACCACAACAGTGGATGCACTTGAAAGCAGGAGACTTTAAAATTGTATGTACAGTCGGCATTATATGATGCCGCTCTTTCAAATGCATTTCATAGGTTTCTTTACTAGCAAACGTGCCAAAGCAAAAGGGACAGGTTAACACTTTTTTGTTGCATCTATTGTTCACTTCTGCTGTCTGAGGTTTCACTTTGATGTAAACAGGGACAAGTGTCCTTGAATTTAGTCCAGCAAGTACTGCCAAATGTACTTCTCTTTCACCAATATCTTCTTTTGGTAACACTGTACTGAAATCAAAGTGTGGAAATATAAGATCACCCTGAGCATCATTACCTAGTTGAAATCCTCTGTTGCTATAATCTGCATGTAACTGCTTTTCCCCATTGTGTGTAGTTTTATTGTGCTCCACTAGGCTTTTTAAATCATGGAAAGTAACTGTGCAAAACAAGCAAGCTAAGCCATGCATCAAGAGATGTTTCATGAGCTCCTCCTCACAGAGAAAGCATTTGCAAGAGAAACATCGGACCGTTTTTTCTGTCATCCACCTCAGAAAGGGTGCACAAGCTGCAAGTTTGTCAGGTTCTGAGGTTTCCTCCATTTTTACTTCACCATGTTTGTGGGCCACCTCCATATGCACCTGGTAGACATTTGATGGGAAAAGCTCATTGCAAACAGGGCAAGTCTTCCACTGCTTAGCCTGTCTGCTAGCCTGGCTTGTTTCAGGACCAGACGGGGAAGCTTGCAGCGATATATTCTGAGATGTTAAAACCACCGGAGGAGAGGGTGCACTAGCTGGCGACTGGGACAACTGAGTTACCGTCCCAGATTGCATTAGCTGGATGGGCACTTGCGGTGGTGTAACAGTTGCTACTCCACCACCAGGAGGTACAGGCAGAGTAACCGAAACTGGGGCAAGCGTGTACGTAGGTATCCCATTAACCTGCTTACCTGTTGGAATCAACTGCCTAAGTATGGAGCCCGCAGTCAAAAAACTTGTGTTTTGAGAAACTGCAGGTTGAACTGGCTGATTTACTGGGATAACTGCTGGGGCAACAGGTTGATTAAGCTGAAGAAACCCAGGTCTGACAGGCTGTCTGACAGGTACAACCCCAGAGGCAACAGGCTGGTTAAGCTGGAGAACCCCTGGCGCAACTGTCTGCGCCACAGGAAGGACCCTGGGACCAATGGGTCTACTCACATTCCCAAGCGACTGGTTAACAGAGAGAACTCCTGGTGCAACCGGGTGATTCACAGGGCTGACAGGCTGAGTAACAGGGAGCATTCCAGCTGCAACTGGACCATTTATAGTACTAATGGGTTGATTAATAGGAAGGAGCCCAGGCCTCACAGGTTGATTAAGGGGAAGAACTGCAGGGGCCACAGTTCTATTTATGGTCCCAACAGAATGATTAAGAGGAATAGCTCCAGCCCTCACAGGCTGATTAAGGGGGAGCCCATGGGAAACAATGATAGGCTGGGAAGCTGATGGCTGAATATTAACATTATTCTGACCTACAGGAACATTACTAGGTATAAGAGTAACGTGCGACGGGGTAACAACTGGAGCAGATGTTGTATGTGGAAGGCTACCAGAGGCACTTGGAACAGTCAGTGATCTGACTGTGTTTTGAACTGCTTTTGGCTGCACCACACTCTGGTTTTGATTATTCTGTGGAAATGCAAGCTGGATGCAAGCTGGAGTTGTGATGGAACCTGCTGGGGCAGTGGCAGGCCCTGCAGATGGAGCAGTCACTGCCACACCTTGGGAAGGCTTTGGAGCAATATGCATTTGTTTCACGAGTCTTGGTTTCTTAATATGTTCTGAAATTACAGACCGAAGTTTGTTCTCCAGGTCTCGGTGTGTTTCAGCTGTCAAGACATGATACATTAAAGAATCCTGGCTGTTTGCAGAAGCATTACATTTTTTACAGTAGTGCTCAATAGAATTCTCTTTACTTTCATCAGGTTTCTGGCCAAAATATGTACTTATTAAGTTTTGAAAATGGTTCATCAGCACATGTTTCTTCATATTGTAATACAATGTGTCTGTAAAGTGACATTTTAGACAGGTAAAGTTTATGATGTCACTCCTGAATTGTTTCATGCCATCCAAAATGCTGACGGTATAGTTCTGTATTCTTTTATTAGATGAATGAAACATCCGGATATGTTTTCCCACTATTTTGGGATCAGAAGCAAATGCACAGTTTGGGCAAGGAACCACCAACTCTTGGTCCATTTCATCCTCATGGTAACGGTGCAAGTGATTCTTGAATGAAGTAAGCAATTTTGACGAGAACTTGCATAAGCTACAGCAGTACGGCTTTGTTCTGTATCTCTGCAAACAAAACAAAAACATCCACTTAGAAACTGCCAGTTCCTAAATCCCTGTTATCTGAAAGTAAGTCTGCACTATCACCTGTCAAAAATGCCTTCATTGGATGTATAGCACATATCTTCTCGGTTTCATGGAGATCTGTTCTTGAAAAGCAGACTTAAAGATTACATGCTTAAAGGGAGAAACATTTGTGCCCTTTTTTGCTTCTTTATAAAGAAGCCTTAAGTAGTTAATTTCTACTCCAGTTCACAAGAAGCAATCTGAAGCCTGTTTTTAAAGATGGGAAATCATACAACAAGCTAAGAAGAATTTGTATGCCACTGTACATAGGAGGTGAAGCCTTAGCAATTAGGAACAGCAGCCCTTTTAATATGACACTTCTAAAGTTGGTTTGTGGGGGTTTTTTTGAGAAAAAGAGAGAAGAGAGACAAGGTAGGGTTTTTGTGTACTTCAATATCCTACCCTTCACTGAACGCTCTCCAAAAGTAATTCTCCCAAAGCCACAAAAGACTGATTTTTTTTTTTAAGAACTTTTTTTTTTTGAGCCAGATGAATAATAGAAATAGAAAGGAATAAAATCCCCTTTCACAATAAATCAGCAATGACCTCTTTGTATTATCTCAACATACTGGACATCCTATCACAGTAATTTCTTTAAGAAATTTCCTCTAGCACACTCATTATAGACCATATAGATTCTTCTCAGAAAAATATTTTAAGCGTATAAAAATAAACCTATCTTCCACTAAACAGTGGTTTGCTCTCTCAATTACACATCACTTGACAGCATTACTTTTCATATCCATATGAACATTATTTGCTCTTTCTGAAAAACTAGTAGCCCTGTCCAACATTTTTTCTTACCAGCATCCTAGGAGGTTAACCCTGGCTCCTGCCAAAATCTACAGAATCAGTCACAGCAACATACAGGTGACAAACCTGCACTCTCAAACATCTAGTGGAACTTGTCTGTTCCATCAGATGTGTTTTTCACCTTACTGAGTTCTGCCCCTTATGCAACACCATCCAAAGAGAACAAGCTGTTCCACCACTACAGCATCCAGCCTAGCTAGACCACCCCTGTACATGTCACAGACATGTTATGAAGAACTGTAGCAAAAATTTGTGCAGTTTTTTGTCATTTCATCTAGCCATGAAGGTGTCATCTATTAGCAATACTAGAAGAATCTCCTGACGATAACCAAAATCTAATGTCTAAACTCAAAAGACTAGGTCACATAAAGCCACTGGCTGGCTAATGCAGCTGAAGAGTACACTGTGACAGTATAACTGCCCAGAGAAGTTGTGGATGCCTTCTCCCTGGAAGTGCTTAAGGCCAGGTTGGATGGGTCTTTGGGCAACCTGGTCTAGTGGAGGGTGCCCCTGCCCATGGCAGGGGGGTTGGAACTAGATGATCTTTCACGTCCCTTCCAACTCAAACCGTTATCCTCTACTTATACTCTTTAGGTATCTGGTCTCAGCTGCTACTAAACAGCACCACAGCAAATTTACAGTAAGTTTGAAGCTTTGAAAGTTTACTGAGTAGAGAAAGGCCACTGACACTACTGAACTAATAAAGCATACAGAACATTATTAAAAGCCACACCTCACTAGCTGTACTTCTGAAGAAGTTAGATGACAAACAGAGGTGACTGCTTATTTTAATTGGTAGTCCAAAGCTTAGAAAAGCTTATATGCTTTTAAATACTGGGCCCATACACTCATTACTTCCCCCTCCAGTCCATTTCTGGTTTGGGTCTTTCTGTCCCCATAAACTTGTATCAGTGTAATACACTGTCAGTATTTCTTTGAAGTCAAGTCTGAACAATTCTTGTTAGGTGCAGTGAGAACAAGTAAGTGGTCCGAGTGCTGAATTAATTTAGTATTCCATAGTAAAGATATTTCTACTTCTTATACAAACAAGCATTGCAGTATTACCACTAAAACCACTCCAGCACCTACATACAGGTAAGTCTAGGTGAAATAAAGTTCCATGCCTTCTTAGATCATTTATTTTTTGATGGACATAAAAATTATGAGAATTCAGCAAAAAGAAAAGAAGTTCTGTACCTCGAGTTCTATCAAATTAGGATGAATCCTAAAGTCCCACTACTTAGCAAAAAAACCCCAAACATCCAAAAAACCCCAGCAACAAAATTTCAAAAAAATCTGTTTCAGTAGAACAGAAGTATGTAGAAGTCTGCTACTTTGATGTTTTCTGTATCAAATAGAGCTCTTCCACAGACACCTAAGAAAATAATTTCGTCAGCGTGCTCTCCTTGCATACACTTTTAAGTTGCTTTTTATGTTTGCAAGTGCTGCTGCAGTCTATAATGGCACCTCAGTTTTATAGAAAAATTGAGAAAATAAGAATTCTAAGCCACTTAGGAAAAATGAAGCATCTTGGCAATTGAGATGACACAACCCTAAATGGTACAAACAGAATCAAAAAAGGCTTACTGGAGGCATTTAGGAAAACTCAGTTAGTCCCACTCCCAAGAACATATCCCAGAATGCAGTAACACTTTCCATTGTGTGGTCTCACATTCCCCACACCCTACACACAAGCAGAAAGACATGATAGCCTCCAAACCCAAAGTTCTTCCAGAATTATTGCCTCTCTAAAAATGGTACTAATGGTAAACATCACCAACTCATCTAAACAGACATCTTGTCTAGCCTACAGAGTTTCTAATGTAGCTCAAACAACTTATTTCCCCCTTATACAACAACTTTGGAATAGAACAACCTGAAGGACCAACTTATTTTGTCCCAAATCTAGGCAGCATGATGCCAAGTTATGTGAATGATATATTTTAAGGAACCATGGTTGTTTAAAGAAAATTGATAGGAATAAGTTTATTATCCTAAAGACATAGCTTGGCAAACCTGTTCCACAGCAACACATTACAAGCTCTACACTAAAGTTCATCAGATCAGATTCCAATCTTGTTTTTTGGACAGATATAGATGCTACTGATCATGCTGACTAGCTGAGTCAGGATCTGTATTTCTCCTTTCCAGTAAGGGATCAGGTCCCTCTGCCTGGTCTCTCTCCAGACAATAGGGATGAAAGAAGATTCCCTCCCTAGTGTATAACTTTTAGTTCTTTTCTATTTTCACTGAAAAGACTAATCATTTTTCTTAAAGGACTGTGGAAGGAAGACAGAAAAAAAACCCACAACCTCCTTCATCTTAAGTTTTAGAAAGGAAGCTTCACTTGCTCTGTCTTCATCCTCCTCTTCCCTGTTTCATGTCTTGGGAGGAGGGGGAACCTCCTCTGCTCATCTAACTCGGAAGATCTCCCAACACTGAATTTCTTTCTTTAGTCAGAAGGTGGAGAAAAAGGCAAAAAGGACAAAATCAGCAAGGCTAGAGCACAGGTAACATGCTGACTGGAGCCAAGATACCTGATAAAAGGAGAAGTTTTCCTTGTGCATAAAAGAAGAAATAAAAAAGGAGGAGGGAAGGGAGGGAGGGAAGAAAACAAACAAACAAGATACACTGTCAAAACCATTAATTGGATTTATTCCATTCACCTAAACTAAAGGTAGTCTTGACTGAAGGTAACTATAAGCCTTATCCGAAGTGGCACCAAGAGGCTAGACACAATCCATCTCTACGGACCTAGTCAAACAACTAGTCATATTTGACTCTTTCATCCACAAATTCACTTGAACAGATTAACCTCCAGTCTTAAGTGTGTGACCCCAAATTTGGGAAAGGACAACAGGAGACAAAGCAGACAAGAGGCCCTGAAGGGCAGGAGGGGTCACTTTCTACTGAATGACAAGCTGGCAAAGACTGAGTGGCTTTGCATGGTCAACTTTTATGTTGAAGGCTTTGTTCAAAAATGCAACTATTGCAATTGGCAGCTTCAGTTTATTTTAAAGATGGTAAAGGCAGATAAAAAAGGTCCAGACAAACCACCACCACACCATCCTAAACCATTACCTTTTGATTCAGGATGAAAAGAGCAGACCCACCACTGTTTACATGCTGTTGGCAGGCCTTTCTCATGGAAGCAATCAGGAGCCCTAAGACTCTTCAACAAGACTGAGAAAAAAAATGTGTTTACTTCTGGATATACTCCTATGCTTTACATAGCGTCTTAGAAACTTCATAGAATATAAAATTATAGAAATTCTTTGGTCTGTTCATCTCAACCCTGCCTTTCTTGTAGATTCTAGCTTCACACAAGATTCCAGCTACACAGTACTAAAAGCTGTTTCACATACACAAATCTAACTGGAATATGTTTTCCACTGCAACCCTATCCCAAGCTGCTAATGATAATTTCAGCTTAATCCAGTCACATATATACAATCACATTTTCACCCTTCCAATGAAACAAGAAGCGTGTTGTATACAAAAGCAAATTAAGACTATACATCAGATTAGGCTAAAAAGGCAGGACATTAGAGTGACATCTTCAATACTGGTGTTCAAGGTTGTATCCTTAAAGACAGCAAATGGCATATACAGTCCTTATAACCAGCTGCGTTACAGGGAAGAACTCAGAGGAAATGAAAGATTATTCCCTAATAGCACATTGATGTTAAAGCTTTTTTTTTAAAGCATAAAAAGATGTTAAACCTTTTTTTTTTTAAACCATAAAAAGGTTTATTTCAACTTCTACAGAACTTCTGAAAGCGATAAAACACAGCAACTCCATATGCATGTCTACCCAGAATTTTTAACACAAATATACATACCTTCCTTTTGCCCACAGACTCCCAAGGAGAGACATCACTCCATGAAGTGTTACAAAAGTGTTTTTCACCTGGGTCAAAACTTTTAAGATTCTAAAAAAAAAGAAAACAAGAAATAATCTGCTTTTGCAGTCCGTTCTAAATACAAAAATAGTCTCTGTATAGTCTCAAGGAAAAAGAAAAGAGGAAAAACCACACAAACAGAGGATGAATGGACAGTCCATACAGTATTCAGATACAGGTCTCAAGACTCAGTTCAAAGATACTACTACTTTGACCCCTCTGATTTATTTTACCTCAAATACTTCTTCATACGACTGCCTCGTAACATAGCAGGAATTCTGAACACTTCATAGTTACTGAAAATAATACAGGAGTGAAAATATTTACACATTAATTCCATTGCTTCTAGCCAAGTTCACAGTGAACACTGAAAGATATTTTCTCCCTCTACCTACCTCCTCCTAAATCTCTTAATATTTCACTATTTACTTTCATTTATTAACTTACCACTACGGTTTACTTTGCAACATGTGTTAGCATTAAATCTTCATAGCATTACTATGCTTTTAACTTGGAAAAATACAGACATTCCCAGAAGCTTATTTCAAAAAGCATCAGTAGTTTTCCTCAAGCTGTAAAACCAACAATATTATCACATCTGGAAAAGCCGCATCAGGGTAAACAACCTTCCTTATAGCATTCTTCTAATCAATCCCATCAAAGCAGTTTATGTTCCTTAAACCAAAGCCAGCTACTACTCTAAACATCTTAAGTTCCTTTCCAATTTTTGGAGGACCACACATATCCAAACACAAGCTTAATAAAAAAAAAAAAAAACAAAAACACAAAAAACCCAAACCTAGATTACTGTTTGCTAGGCACTTCTGATCACCCTAGGCTAGCTTCAATAGCCCAGTAGTGTCTTAGATGACACACAGGCTATGCAGAAAACCAGTATCACTTCTCTCCTCATCTCCTGCCCTTTCAAACCCCTCTTCCCTCAAAATTCTGCAAGATGCTTAAAGAGGGAGAGATATTTTCAGCTCTACACTAGCAACATTGCAACAGCAGAAGCAAGTAATAAAGACCATTTAAAATTAGCTCATCTTCAAGTGAAGTGGAATTCATAAATCTAGTAGTTTGTTGTCAAAAAAATTTATGCAAAATTTACAAGTGACACAGGACATACTGAATACAAGAAGAAACAGAGTCTCTAGCAGCCAAACAAATACACAACTCCACATAATGCAGGCTCTGCCTGCACTAGGCTCCTGTCCACACTGTGTGAATGTAAGCATCTCTGGGTGTGTAACAGATTGTAGTGAGCCAGAAGGTCATGTCAGTGGTAATTTGATTTAAATTAAATCATTCAAGAATTTAGCTAAGTTTGCAATAAACTTTCTAGCTTTTCCAACTTCCAAGTTTCCCCAAGGAGAATCTTGAAAAGCTCAGGGCAACAATAAACAAACCCCTTCCATTCTAATCGCCATCTAGGTACTGAACAATCTATTTGCTCTTCAGCCAAACCTTCTTTAAAAACACCTTAGAAAGAATCCTTGCATGGAACGAGAAATCCCACAGCCTTAGAGAACGTAATGCTTTTCTTACATGTGTTTCACAGAGAAAACAAAGAGACTCAAGATGTACTAACAATTCTCTAGCCAAACACACTGGAGTGAATTATACACTCAGATTTTTTTTTTTTTCCCCTGAAGCTTATGGCCTACCCCAAACATTTTCTGCTTTTGGTTTGAATACTTTCCACCAAGACAGGCTCCTAGACTTGAATACCAGATTCCCACAAGCCAAATGTGTGTGAAAGTAAGTCCAGGTAATTTTGCTGAAACAGCTATTTCCTACAGAGAAATAGTCACTGATAAAGACAGACAACGATTCTTATCACTAGACTTAGTCAGTGCTGTGAATAAGTATTCTGAACTCTTGCTTTAAACAGTGATTCACACTGAAGTCCCACAAGCAAGCTTAGATTGGCTAACTTGTTATGCCCTTCCCACATTTCTCACTTTGAGGAGGGGAGGAAAACAGGAGAAGAGAAAGGCAACAAGAAGGGAATAAAAACCCTCTAAGAAACCTGATTCATCCTGATACAGAGTGGCTATTTCAAAACTAAGAAATGTTCTCCCCACTGTATTAAAACCATCACTGTTTTCCAGAACAAAAAGATAAAATGCTCAGAGTTTAAACGCAGACCTAAAGATCACAACATGTTAAAGAAGCTAAGTTTACTAAAGAAAGCCCCCGACATTAGAGTGTACTTAAAAGTACTACTTTGAGAAACAAACTAGTAATCTAGCACAAAAGGCTCATGCTTTCTTCCTAGCAGAGATCAATTGAGAACTTTTAGTCTAAAAACTAATCAAATAATTTCATTCCATTTCCTAAATTGTCCAGCCTCCTCACAAGGACAACACTCAGAAATCAATCTTAATATTTGAAGGGGGGGAAAAACCCCACAACCTTAAGCTGCTTCTTGCACATTAACATACACGCTTTTCTACCAAAAATAAATGCCATCATGATACGGGCCAAGTACAAAGTAAGATCTAAAAACCATTCTTCTTGCTGCTAAAGTTATACCAAAACCAGTCCCAAAAGTAAAGTTATACCAAAACCAGTCCCAAAAGTAAAGTTATACCAAAACCAGTCCCAAAAGTAAAGTTATACCAAAACCAGTCCCAGGTTACTTGGAAAAAACAAACTGAATTTATGAACTTGGTTGAGCAAGAATTATTTGCAAAAAAACAAAATGGTACTTTTTTTTGGCCCACATCAAAACCAAACACACTCCACCACTACCCCTCAAAAAAACCAACCAACTGAACAGAAAACATCTTATTCCTCATTCACCATTAAACCACATAACTGCAATCAAAAAGTTAGACTGCAATCAATTTATTAGCAAAAAAAACTAGCATCATCAAAACACATCTACTTCAAAGGGTCAAGACAGAACAGCTTCTGACTTTGAGGTTTAATTACAAAACAATATACAACACAATAAAAACATTAGGAAAATGGAAATTACTAGACACTTCTCCCTGAGCTCTTGTAACATTTAGATATAAACACTGTTCAACTGCAATAACCAAGAATGTTTCAGAATTAGTTATGCATGTAGATCTTAAGCATTTTTTCCCCAATTATTTACTTGTACAGTTTCAGAAAAAACACCTCAAAAGACAATAGCACCCCCATAGAGAGTTAACTTACTTTAGTACCATCATACAAAATTAATCCAAACTCTTGACTACAGTCAATATGAAGTCATGAACATACTGAACAGTCAAAAAAGCCTGCGTACCAGCTGGCTGAAATACACTACTGTTTAATCACTGAGCTGCATTACTGTGTTTGCACTTTTTCTGGTATTAGGTTTGCCAATCTGCATTTGTTGCACAATACCTCCTCCTGAAAATGGCAACAATAGTTCACCTTCACCATCCCAGTGCACTTGCACATCCTTTTTAAGATGCAGAACTGAACCATAACTCAGTAAGACAAGTTTGCTATTTTGCCCTGGACACAAAGTTTAAAGGCCTGCAACAAGATTACTGGGTCCAACTGCTTGTCTACTTTCAGAAACACTGACAATGTGTATATCCTTCAGAGGTTTGCCCTTGATAAGTGACAGGATGCCTTCAAGTAGGCTCAGGCCTTCATCTGCTTGTGATTTCAAAAGAAGCACACAAAAAAGTTGCTCTGTAGTATGCAAATAACGTTTCCTTAGTCTGTGCTGTTTTTCCTAAAGCTGTACTGTTTTCCTTTTGTAGAAATATTATTAGCAGAGAATATGGAGCTCCTTCTAAAACACATTTATTGTTTCTTTCAATGTTATGTACTAAAACACTAAATTCCACCCCAGCACACGAGTAGTCAGTCATGAGTAACTCTTCAAGACTGCCATCATAAAGATCTATGGCAGAGAAGTTATCATATATACACTAAAAAGTGAAATTTTTTTCAAGGGTTTACATTATTGCAAATGCTTTACCTTCAACAATTCCCTGCAGCTGTCAAGCCCAAGATCCACCAGAATGCCCTTCACCTTTTTTCGAGCCTTCCTGATATTATCAAGATTTTGAACAGGAATTTGAAACATTTTGCACTTTTCCTGAAAAAGAAATACAAAAAAAGAGATTAAATACTTGAACACAGGCACTTACATTTAACAGTATTAAAACAAAAATGAAAGTCTGAAAAAATGTATTCTTAAATATGAAAACCTAAAAGCCTTAAGCCCAAAGAACTAGTGTCAATACTATTTCCCAGCAGATCACTTGCTTTCTCTTAAAGGAAGCAGAATCCAAGGGGGGTGGGGGGGGAATCTTTTATATTTCTTCTCTCTTACCCAAGTAAAATTCCCAGTTTTTCTTTCAGATCTCTTGGTTTCTATATGGCAGCTACACTATGGTTTGTGGGTTTTTTTGTAGAACATGAACAGCAGAATTTTACTAAGTTCTATTGAGAAAACTACTGTAATATCATTTAGGAAGTAGGAATTCAACACCTTTCACTTTGAATGTAAGAGTCAAGATGAGAAGACTCTTTGATAATTTGTTTTGTTGTCATGTATGTACATGCTGAAAATGACTGCTAGTAAAATCTAAATTTCCTGCAGAACTTTCTACTGCTGTAAGCGGATATGGACCTTGGCATAAAAAAAGCTACTACAATATTAATGCAGTAGAAATAAAATGTAATTTATGTATGGCACTGATAACTGAATGTGCTGAAGTGGGACAGTATTTTTTTTTTTTTTTTTTTAAAACCCACATGCTTTTAGGTCTCCTCCCCCGAAGAAATGTATATAGCTCTATCACATTCCCCTACTCCCGAAGTTGGATTTATGCCCTACCCTGCTCCCTCCAGTAAACTGTGATAGCTGGAGCCCAACATACAAAGGAAGATGACGACTAAAGCAAGATTACAGAAAGACAGATTATCTGCTGTGGGTCATCTGTTTGAATACATCAGTTGCTTATCTTCAGCTCCCAGCATGTCATAAGGTATCCCCATGGGCTTAGAAGTATCTGCCTTTATCACCTCCTCCCTAGACTACAGCAAAATGCACTTTAGACTGAGATTTAAGACATTTAAATGGACACAGAATGCAACAGAACTACCATGCACTGAAAAAGGTCACTGGGAGCTTCACAGGTATTTCTTTGTTCTTAAATAGCTGACAGAAGACCCAATAGTTTAAAATATCTCAGTCCTTACTACTAACCAATTCATCCACTCAGGACAAGGACAAGTTCTAACACAAAGAAAAATGTAAAAAAATAAGTAAAACCCCCAAACAGTACTTCAACCTTGATGGTCCCAAATGTCTTGAAAAGCTATACTTCTCAAAAAAAAAAAAAAAAAAAGGCAAGATCACTGTCAATGTGAAATCTTTGCCTTGAAAGGCAGGACTTTCCTGTAAACAGTTGCAAAAACCACTCCTCCCACATAAGACAGAAGCTACAAGCTAAGCCTCACCAAAAGAAAAAAAACCCAACACACGCAGACAAGACATATTCTGTATGTCATGACTCAGAAAGAAAAAATAACCCAAACTTTAATTTATGTACAAAACATACAATTGAAGTTATTTTAATTAAAATTCAAACAACTCACATGCTATTCTCCTCTTCTTCTCCCCCCAAAGGAAAGGTGTGTAGAGAGAAATGGAGAGGGAGCCCCATTTGACAGATACTAGTCTTGTTTTCTAATATCTTCTATCAGTAAAAAGTCGGGAAGACATTCTGATACCATTGGGGTGGGTGCAGAACAGGAACCTATACAGAATGGAACAAATCAGAGTGACTAGTCTGACATTCTTTCAAAATCCAAGGAGTAAAATTAAGATGTAAATTCCTCTTCTTAAAGCGAAGTCAACTGGAAATTTGTATAGGCGCTGGTTAAAGCTTTGTGATCAGTCCCTTTACGATAGCAGGTTATGTGCACCAACCCTACGTTCCACTGCAGGTAACAAAAGAGCTGACAGGATGTCATGATGCTCAGATCAGCCAGAAGATGTGGTTCAATACATTAGGCTCCACTGGAAACAGTTCTTCCATCTCGGTCTAACTGATACACTGATGCTACTGAAGAAGGTGAAGCAGACATTTCTTGAGGCAAGTCTAGCTCACAAAAAAGAAACATTAGCCTACAAAGGTGTTATATAGATGTTGCACATTGTATCTCAAGAGTTTTCTTAACCAGTAATCTTTCTGAAATGGGAGTCATTAATCCAGGAGAAAGAAAGAAAAACAAAAAAAGAAACTTGAATACAAATTATTTTCCAGTTTTCAAGTAGTTGGTCTTCAATCCAAAAAGATGTACATTTTTCTATCACATGCAACGTTATTCGGCTGGTCTTTAAACAAACTGCCTTGGAGTAAGACTAAGTTACTCATCTAACATTCTGTATCCATTCTGTATCCATTAGACCAGCAATGCCCCATCATAAAGGTCACACAATTTCAACCTTCTAAGTTTACTCCCTCAAGCCCTCAGTTTAATTCCCTAATTACTATGCAGTTTATTAGCCATACTCTTTTATTACTAATTTACTTCTCTTGTATTTTGGACATTCTTCAAGCCTTAGCTTGCAGTTTGTTCCCATGCATAACTAGTCAATCTTTTGTTGGTACGCATTCCATTCCTAACCAGCAAAATCAACATGAAAGCACTACAGTAAAATTAAAGCTGAGTTTCTCTAGTCCGAGAGTCATGTTCCTTTTACCACATTGGCTACCTAAAAGACAAATTTATCCTAAACTACTTTTAATTGTAGTTACCAAAACACTGATAATCCATTGAGTTTTCAAAGATAGCACCATTTTATAAACAGAACCAAGGCCCATTAATAGCAGAATAATAGAATCACTGTAGCAGCTGATGTCCCAAACTCAGTTCTGAAAAGGTCATTCAACCCTTGCTCAAGTATTTGATCTATCAATCTATTCCTGCATTTAGAGTTCATTTAGACAACACCTCCATAACGATATAGCAAACTGGAATTTTACGCAGCACTAAAGGTTCCCTTCATTTCTACGTTTGTAATCATACGTAACATCCAACTAAGTTCTTTTCTACAAAGATCGCAAATGCAACTCTTCCCTTCCAGTAGTACTGCAGTATTTTTATACTCGTCTAAACAATAAGGTAATAGCCTGGACAGTATCTTACGAGTCAAAGACAAATACTACTAGTTTGCCAACTAACTATGCTTGACTATAATTTCTCTGCATTAAAAAGAGCAAAAATACTAACATTTCATCTCTTCAAAGTAAGAAGTCATCACAAAATGGAAAGTCCCTATTTGCCTTCCTTTTAGTCTGCTTCTTAGAAAATACTCATTCACCTTGGAAGGGACCTCAAGAGGGTACTCAGTCCAGCCTCCTATTAAAAGTGGGCTCAACAACAAATTGCGACCAGGGCACTCTGGCTCTTGGCCAGTAAGGTCTTGAAAACCTGCAGAGACAGAGGTTTGACAGCCTTTCTGGGCAACCTCTTCCAGTCACAGACTGTGCTCACAGCGAAAAGTTTTTTTACTTGCATCAAATCAGCACCATTTTGTGTTCCTAAGGAGACTAGGCATATGCAATCAAATTAAATATGAAGCTGGAGCAAGGAAGCTGCATGAACATGCCTTCCACGTGCATGCAAATACATCCAGCAAAATCCAACAGTAACTAGATAATCAGGCATTTCTAGAGATTTCATGGAAACAGCTAGAAAGAAACCCTATTAGAAGATCCACAGAGAAAAAGGCTGCAATGTAACTCTTTTTAGACACAAGATAATCTACACAGAAGCCAGATCTTCAGATGTGTTCCTAGAAAGCCAGTCTTCACTAGTCTTTTGCTCGCAGAGCAGCTTATAGCAGGGAAATTATGAAAGGCTTATAGAAGTTTGTCCTTTCATATTATCCGCTTTTGAAATTCAATCATTCTTAGTTTTTAATACCTTTTTGTCTAGAAAACTGTCATTAGTAACTGTGGAAGAGATTTTTATACAGACTTTCAGATTTGGGGATATTTGAGTGGGAAGTATTTTTAAAAGGTTTGTTTACCAGCTTGTATTTTAGTAGTATTCAGAGTTGACAAGTACCCATAAAGAATTCTTTATTTTCATTTTAGCACAGTCATTAGAAGTTGATAATTCAAGATCAGTTGAGAAGACAGTAATAACTGAATGAAAATTACATGACAGCATGTGACCTACTAATTCTCAGAATCTAAAGAACAAGAACGCTGGATGGCAAAGACAGCAGCTAGGAGGACAGGCACACCAAGAAACTGCCTAGAAGAATGCGAGTCCAGCTTGCCCATGCCAAATTTTACTCTCATTGGTTTGTTTCTGGTAAGCTTCCAAGCCCTCCAAGAAGTCATACCTGGATATCTGCTCAATCGCATATTACACAGATTGTTCCATTCCCTGGACTCTTATCTGTGCCTTCTGAGAGAGACCTAACTGGATTTAAGAGTACGTTGGCACCATCGAAGTTTATCCAGCTTTTGGAGGGGGAGGGAAGAAAATGGATATAGCTTCCTATCAACATCTCTAGGTGTTTTAACAGCTTTGAAAGATTTGATTCCTGGAAAGAAAAATAGTCAATTGATTAGAATGGATACTATTCTTGTTCATTATTTCATTTGTTGTAAATTAAATTAAACTTACTATTAAAGAAATAATTAATAAAACTCAACAAAGAGTAGTTCTGTTCAACAAAATAATGCTACTTTATTGTCTTAAATTCCGATTTCTACCCAAGTGCAACTTGATAGAAATCTTAGGTTAAAAAACAATTTAAACAACTTTTTCAATGCAACTAAATCAGAAACCTTTAGGAGTCTCAAACTCTTATAGTCACAATAATTTCACTCCTTTCTTGGCTATAGATCACATACCCGTTAAAACAGTCATCTAATCAAACACAAAGATAGCCATCATTCAATAGTTGCTAACACAGTAAAAACCATTAAGATATATGATTACATAGATGAAGATACAGCACGTCAACCTGCATCTTACAAAAAAAAAAAAAAAGTCAAATGAAAACAAATCTAGTTTACTAACATTAGCTACTGTGGTTTAAATAACTATTGTGATGCTTTAAGGCATAATCAAATCTCTGTTATCCGAGACTAGTTACAAGGGACTACACCATTCAAACTCATGGTGCCTTCCTAGAGCATACACAGCTTGACTCCCTTGGTGATCAGCATTAGCCAGAAATTGAACCCAACAGGACCCAAGCTCATTCTTGAGCATCTGCATGGAGCCTACTTAAATCTTGCAGGACTCATCAGCACCACACACATGCGAGCAGAAGTCACACACCAAGCCTAGCTACCCTAGGAAGAAGTACAACTGCATTTGTACTGCACTAGTCAGCCTGGTATGACTCAAAAGCATTTCATATAGATGCACAGAACAATCCACAGCACAGATAACCCACAACCTGAATAACTGGGCAAGGGGACAGAACTGAAAAAAAATAAGGCTTATGTTTCAGTGGAAGGATTGAAGTGTTTAAACAAAAGCCAGCTCTACCAGTGTTTAGCAAGACTTAACCCAGTTATATGGTAAAACATAAGGCATTATAAAACTTTTTGTTTGTGTGCTCTTGTGTCTGAAGATTTGGTATAATTTGGGGGGACAGGAGTTGGGTTTTTTACAAAATGTTAATGAAATGAACTATTAGAATTACAGGTCTTATTACAGCTTATAATATAGCGTATTTATTACACACATTTTGTCTAAATATTGCTCTAAAGAAATCCCCTTTCCCTGTTCAAAATTAAATTGGAAGTTTAGTAAAAAGAGGACTAATATAGACTGGATTGGGGATCCCAGGAGTGAGTCTTTACAAGTATTTCATCATAAGTCTTTAAAACTTTCAGGGGTTAAACAGATATTTCTGATGACAGAAAACTGTTAAGGAAAACAACCAATTCCCCCAAATAGTTTACCTGTCAGAACTTAAAACAATTACCAGTTGAAAGTAAGTTTCTCATAATTTTGACAGTACAGAACTATGAACTGTTGCAAGAAAAGTCCAATACCTATCTTTTATTCCATTTACAAATCAGGACAAAAACACAGCCTCCCACTACTTGCTCTTAAGCACAAGGCAAGCATATTCAAATGGTTTTAATGATTTTTTCCATCGTACAGGTTATGGTTGTTTACGTTATTCATAAACTTTTTTATTTTTTCAAAGATGTATGCATTGCTGAAGTACCACAAGAATATTTAATGCAATTTTGCATTTCATTAACATTTTAGTTCTCATTTTGCATGCACACTATTCCCATGCACGTTAGTTTCCATAAACTTGTTTCAAATACCCGTATGGTGTAGAAGTAATTGACTTCATCCACTGACTTTGACACAATCTGTTAAGTTAGTTCCTTAGATACTTTAGCGCTTAAGTACTGACAGAAATTAGAAGAGGAAAAAAAAGGGTTCCTCAACAGCTGTTTAGTAAACAGCAGTCCTAGAGCAGCGAGTCTCCCCTGTGTTACAGTGTTATATTAGGCTAATTTCGACTTCCGAACATAGGCAAACCCGGAAGTCCCTCCCCCGCTGGTGCACGCTGCGGGCAGGGGAAAGGGGGATCATACCCACGCAAGCCCACGGGACTGGCTTCAAGTCAGCACAGCCGACATCGCTGTGGTTTAGCCAAGTCAGCCACGACTGGAGCGCCCCGCAAGACACTGGCCATCACAGCCCCGACGGGAGGCAGGGACCCCGCAGCCCTACCCCATCCGCGCCCCGTTAGCCCGCTGGGTCTCCAGAGAACGAGACCAGCAGCCGCAACAGGCCGGTGACGGCAGGATAGCTGACACCCTCCTGTCAGTCCGACATCCTCGGGCCTGAGGAGAGCCGCCCCGGCCGCCTGGAGCGGTCCGGCTACCGCGGGGGCTTCAGCGTAAACGCCTCCGGCGCCTCCAGGTGCTTCCCGGGCAGGGAGACTCAGAAACCCCACTGCTGCAAGGGGGCAACCCCCCCTGGCAGCGATCCGGCCCCACGCCTCCCCGCAGCACGGCTCAGCGCACGTACCCTCCCCATCCGTCCCCCAGTGAAGCCCGTTAGCCCTCGGCGAGGCGAGGTCTGGGCTCTCAGCACCCCACCAAGGCGAACCGAGAGGCGAGCACACCCAGGGCGCCACGCTGAAGCCAGCGTTTGTTGACCAGCACCCGGCGTACCGCTTCGCGGCCACGGCGCCTCCGCTGCGGAGCCTGCTCTGCCCGCGCCGGGCACCTCCGCCCCCGCCTCCCCGCNCGCGCGCAGCGCCCGCCACCCCGCACCCGTCCTTCGGCCTCCGCCCGCTCCTCATCCAGAGCCAGAAAGAGAAAATGGCGCTCGATTTATCCCAGGAAGTGACGTCGGGGCTCATTTGCATGCCAGGCAAACAGCCAATGGGAAGAGACTTAGGCCAATGCTCCTATTGGCTCCCCAGAGGAGCTGGGCGCGTCTGGGGGCGGAGCCTCAGGAGGGGAGGCTCCAGCCCCGGGGCTCACCTGAACCCTTGTTACCTGCCCTTCCTGCCTGCACCCTCCAAGGGGCACCACTGGGGGGTCTCGCGAGAGCTGGAGGCGTGACGTCATCCTGGTGTGGGAGGAGCCTGATGACATCGCGCCCATCACGTGAGGTCACCATGTGACCACCCAGCGGTGCTCTCCTGATTGACATGGAATGTTGGGTGAAGCCTCATTTGAGTCTGAGGGGGGCTGGAGACCCCTCCCACCTCCACCAGCCAATAGGGCAAGGTGAGGCCTGGCATCCAGGCTTCCCATTGGAGGAGGCCCCACCTAGCATCTCAACGCATGGCTCACACCTCCCCACCCTGGTGCTCCTCTGCCAGGCCTGGCGGCAGTGGTGGCGCTGGGGCTGAGGCTCCAGGATGCCAGCATGGGTCCTGGTGAGGATCCATGGGAGCTGTGCTATGGGTCCTGGGCAGAGGAGTCCCACTGGACACCCCTCCAGTGATGTCGTCTGGGAGCATGGTGGTATCACACCCATGGTGCTGGAAGGCCCTGCCATCTGATGAAACGTGCTTGTCTGTAGGTCAGTCCCTTGAGTTGTGTCTACCAGACATCTCCATGTTGAGCAGTGAACACATTTCTTACTCGTACCATGATGGCAGATGGTTTCTAATGAACACAAGATGGAAACAGAATTGATCCCCTGTGCTGGTGGGTAACAGCCATACCAGGCCATACAAGGACCAAGACAACTGGCCACATCAGCACCATGGGTGGCTGTCTAGTGCTGAGACATCTGGTGTGGCTTTGTAGCCATAGCAGGCAGGAGGCAAGTTGTGGCAGGAGGTGCACTGCAGTGGAGGTACGTGAGGCCATGCTGGGTCCCATCGTGCATACGGGGACTTGCTCCCTGCCATCCCTGCCGTCTTCCTGGGACAGCATTTAGTCTTCCCCTTCCCCACAAGGTTATCCTGGCTTTGCTCAGACCATCTCCAAAGGGTCCACAAACTAATTACTTCAGATAGAGTTTCTTTAAGTGTTCGCCATGTGAATTAAATGCTTGGAAGCCAAGGGAATTTTGCCATTGGCCTTGGTAGCCATGTGATTTCACTGTCTACGTAGAGCTCATATGTAGGTCAATGTGTTGGCTGACTCCCATCAAAGCCTGTGAAGGCCACAGCGGTAGACTGCCTGGTATCTTGTCAAAAATGATACTAATAAAATATTCACATTGGCAGAAAATTATTCTATTATTTTACAGCAGTGGGGACAAAAAATACTTACATTTGTAGTCAACACTAATAAGTACATTGAAACACAATTGGTTCTAAGTTTTTTGGGGTGATAACTTTCTGTTATTAAAAATTTGTATGATAGAAATTCATGTACTTTCTGCACCATCGTATATGCAGTAAGGGTGTAGGTCAATCAAAGACTCAAAAACATTAATGGAAAAAAAGGCAGCCATCTATGAAAGATAAATTTTTCATAGTAGATAGTAGACAACAATATAAACATTTTTTATTACGCAGTGCGAGGAGGGATATGTCCCAGTTACTTAAAAGATAGCATTTAAAATAAAGTTATTAGCTGTGGTCTAATATTTCATAAAGTAAAATAGTTAAACAGGACTCTACCAAAATGGAAGTGCTCAATGGCTCCCACACAGTCAACAACATTAAACTTCTGTTGCAACAAAGCGTCATCAAATAATTGTGGAGTGTTTCAAACAATGGATATGTTAAAACATTAAGCAAATGGTTAAGATAAGAGAAAACAACTGTGAAAGGATCTTTCACGGCTGAACATTACAGCAAAACTAGGGAATATCTCCTGATTTTCACAGAAGCACAGAATGATTGAGGTGGGAAGGGACCTCTGGAGGCCAGCAGGTCCAACCCCACCTGCTCAAGGAGGGCCACCTACAGTCAGTTGCCCAGGATCATGTCCAAACCGCTTTTGAAATCAGCCAACATTTTCTATCACAGTAGTAAAAATGGGAACTACTTTATGAAGTGTGTGAATTAAATGTACCTACATAAAAACTTTAGTTGTAAATGTGTTATCTGTTTATCTCCAGCTGTCAAATTGTGCAGCGTGCTTAGCAAACTCAGGTCCTATTTAAATGAGGTGGAGTTAGCACTCATTCGCTTGGGAAAAGAGGTTATATTTTCACATTGTGAGACCCGCTTTAAATTCTACACATTGGAAGTAGGTCCATTAGGCTCCAGCACATGCTTAAGACTTTCTAAAGTGAAATCCGGGACTGGAATTCAAATTCCTCCCCTTGTAAAAAACAAGTTGGATAGCAATGTGCAAACTTAGTTTAAGAGGAGGACTTGGAAGAATTAAGATGGATAAGGTTAAAAGGGAGGAGCAATGTATCCATTCATTTTTCCCATAAGTCAACAACAATTTCAAAATATAAAAATAATTGGGCTTGAGGACAACAGAGCGAAGAGAAGTTAGAAACACACAATGTAAAGAAGAGTAAAAAGTAAAAGGATCAGTTAGTTTTTCTTAGATAAAAGTAATAGCTTTGATCAACTAAATCCGATTGAATTAGTCATTTGCATTGGAAATGTTTTTCAAGACAAGTAATTCTCCAACTAGGAGACATCAAGAAATTTGGTGATTGCATTTTAATTACATGTAGCTTTGCTGTCATATGGGAGTCAAACATCTGTTTAGTTAGTTATGCCCTTTAAGTAACATTTTAAGTAACATTTAATAGTAACATATTAAGTAATGTTTTTGCTTATACTGTTGGACAGTTCAGGTCTGGAGAAAGGGACAACAACAGCAAGAGAGTGCTTTGGCAGCTCACTGTGTCTTGTGAGCACCTTAGCCCTGTCTTTGCCTTCCCATGGGTGAGATTCACAACTTCAGCTCTTTCCCATTAGCTCTCTCCAAGCAGAACAGCAGGAGAACAGAGCACCTACCTCCAAGTGCAGAGCCAACAGTTGGGTTGACAGAAGGGGCTCCTCAGAGTGTATAGAAAATTCAGGAGAATTAACTTCTATAGCTGCCTTCCAGGTCCTGGAATAAGATCCCAAACCAGTACCCACCTAGATGGCTCTTCTGGGGAAGTGCAAGAGGACAGAGGGGAGCTCTATCTTTTTACCGGGATTTTCAGCCAATACATTTTCTCTTCAACTCTTCAGTACATTTTCTACATCAATTTATATTAATGTAATGGTAGCAAAATTCTCCTTGCTTTTGAAGCAGACGCTGCAGCACATACCAGTCTCAGTGATAATTTTCAAAACTGCCTGTTGAATGTTTTCATTGGCCTATTCTAGAAGTTCAAAGATTAATATCATTACTTTACAAAGTCTCTTCTCAACAAACAGAAGTTACAAGTTGTCCCTTTGCATAGTACATATGTTTAATTTGTCAGAAAAAGGTATTTCATTGATTGTTGTAGTGTTGCCATGATTCTGGAGAAACAGAAGACCTGCAAAGAGTTTCCGAAGGAGCCATGCGCCGGTCTCCCACTGCCACCCCATGCTTTTGCTCCCTGCAGGAGACCTTCTCTAATCCATCCTTCCTAAGTAACAACACCCTACAGTTACGACTCCTGAATTCTTTAGTTGAAACAAAATTATGTATTAAGAGCACAAGTACTTTTCACTTAAGTACAATTAAAACAGTCGGATATCTACTGTGCTTAGGGTTTGGTGATGCAAGCTGGCACACCCTGTTCCCTTAGATCAGTCCAAATTCCACTTAGGTCTAGAAAGCCTCTTACTGAATGTGACAGATTTTCAAGCAAGTTTTTATCAAGAATGAAGGAGCTTCTCTTCTAGAAGAAGAAAAGGAAGCCAAGTAACAAAGCACAAAGAAAAGGCAAAGCATAATGCCAGGCAAGCAGAAGTTAGGAAAAAAGTAACCATATTCAAGAAGTCTGGTTGTTTTTACAGCTTAAAGTGCATTGCCAAGTCAGTGCTGGAGAAATTAAAAGGATGACAAACTGAGTAGCATAGTAAAATAAAACACAGATAGAAAAGGGCTTTCCAGGGAGGCTATTCTCTCATTTACCATAGTAGAACTTTTTAATCACAACTTCATGTTTTCAGTCTCTGCTGTGAGACGCTGTCATAGCTAGGTGACATGAGACTTTCTTGAGAACTCTTTAAAACCCAAGCTCTCATTTGGAATGTACACAATGAGTCTTAATTTCTGTGCCGAAAATAAACACATTAATAATGGTAATATAAACAAGTGCCAATCTCTAGCCTCAGTCTTCATTAGGTAATATTTAGGCCAAATTAACTTGTCCTTGATATTTATCCCTAAGTCAGTTGTATTACTTTGGATACTTAATGAAATTACCTCTCCTCATATTGTATATTAATATTTTTTAATATGAGCATAACGTTAAGATTTCTAGAAAGAAAATTTATCACAATTACTTGTTAATTAAAGCTGAAGCAAGATCACTTTCTTTACTAAACAAAACAATGTTTATCAAGATGTTTTTACCTGCAAAAATTGATTTAAAATTACTGTTAAACTATATAACTTATTTGGCTACAAGAAAGATGGATCTTAAAAATTCAGGTCATGTTGTAGAAAAGAATTAATGATTCAGATGAACTAAGAAGTAAAGGTAGCCAGAAAAGAATGAGGAATCTTTCCAACTCCATCCAGTAATCAGTATGTCAGGCACTAATTCACACTCAAAATTAATCAAATTAATTTTAGAAATAATCTGATATTTCTGAATTTCAAATATCATCAGCAAATTTTCAGTTTCATTTATATTAGAAGCACTTTAGCCGAATTTGGAAAAAAAGTATATCTAGAAAGATCAAAAATAACTGGTCAAAAAATTTTAATCATAAATTGTGCACAGTAAAGCAGGAAATCAGTTCCTCAATAGGAATTCCATTGGGAAACACAATTCCATCTACTTTTCATAATTTCTAAAGTCTGGAAATGCAAACAAGAAAATGTTAGAAAGAAATAATCACCACTGCTTTTGCCATCACTTTGCACATACAATTCTGATGTTTTATTTTTCAGATGTTCCCTCTTTTTAGAAGAAAAATTAAAAACCAGCGATAACAATGTATTAGGTGTTGCCAATCATTGCCTTTTCAATTTCACACATCTCTTCAAGTTTCGTCCAATTTTCCCTAGGTGGTTCTGGAAGTACATGAGTGTATGTCTACCAACATCAAAGGGAGCTGAATAACTCTGTATGAGTACATATTCAGTTCACACAGTAGGGCTAATAAGGGTAATGAAAACTACTAGAACTTCAACATTTCTACATTATTTTGTATTTCATTAAACTGTAGAATATATTCAAAGAATAAGCTATATTTTTCTCACCTGTATTTTCTCCTTGTTTAAATTTTAGAAGCAAATAAGCTTCCTATAGTGCTTGATGTCACATGTAATTTGTGTGATAAATAAGTATTTATACATGCAGATTCTTATTAACCTACTCAGCCTTTCTGGTATGTTCCACTAAAGACAATGTTTCCATCAGGCAAGTATTTTGAGAAAGCTATAAGCCAGTATCATATAGGTTCTTTCTAAACTATGTACATATTAAGTAGTTTTCTTTGTTCAGAAATAATGTTTAGCAAATTCTTAGAATAAACGTAATTCATGTATGCATTTATTTATATAGCCACAGTAGTTAGGGTACAGTCTTTAAGGAAAGGCAACATTGCAGGAAGTGTACTTCATTTCAGCTCAGTGTGGTGTGCTGGATATTTGATGGGAGATAAGATAAAACAAAACATAAAATAGTTTATGTTTAAATGTATCAAAGCAAATTCTGAATAATTTAGGTATATACAATTTATTTTCTTCAAATACTAAGTACTGCTTGAAGACAGATGAAGAGGCCAATTTAGATGATATGCTAATACCACCTTATCAGGATTAGGGTCTTCATGTTATCTTATCCTTATAGTTTGCCACATACCATGGTTTGGCTAGATAGGTCCAAATGAAGGCTGCTGGAATCTCAGAAAAATCATAACAGTCACAAACAATAGCAGATTCATGGCCAACAAAAAACTGTTCAGGGAAGGTGGAATAAAAATGAGATTGTTGTGAAGTTGGGTTTAATACAGCTGAGCAGATTCAATTGGATTCCATGCCAGCAAAGGAGGAGCAGCATGGTGATGATTTCTTCAAAGAAATGTGTGTATTTCTTCAAAGTGCAGCACCTAGGGGTGATTGTGAGGAGCCTAGTTCTGATCATGTTTTCAATGCCAGGAATGTGTTTGGCGCTGCTAATATGAAAGCCCTCCATACATAATTTGTTCAGCTTCCTCAGATCTCTGCAGGTCTCATCCTACCTGACTGCTTAAGAACTCCTGGAAGGAGCTATGTTTCACATCTAGCTAGTAGAATCTGGATCTATTTCTAAGCTTAATCGAACTATCAAAGTCCTGTTTGCAAGCAGGTTCCAAAGCTTCCAGTCCCAAAGTGGCTGGTACAGTTGCTTGAACAACCATCGGTGAGACAGTTAATGTCAGGGAAGTTCATAAGTGCCATAACTAAAGAAAAACATGCGTTGTCCACCTCCACTGAGAAGAAACCTGAAAAGTCTCTCTTCTTCTAGGCAGCTGACAGCACCAGGGACCAGCCTCTTACCTAATCCACATGATCCACAGATCCACAGAGTCCTCTTGCATTTGCCCTCCTCCATTGGCAGAACAGGCTACTTTCAGACCCACAGACTCTGGTCACATTCTCTTCCTCCTCCCAGAGATTACTGAGGTATAATAACACTTGAGAGGAAATTTTGATGCTTTAATACTTATTCCTTATATAATTGACAGCCTTCACCTCTTTGGAAATGCTCATGTCCCTTTGGCATGGTTAAAAGTGGTTAATAGCTATCTGGACAGTATATTTGTCAGTCAGCAGTTTCCCTAGTGCTTAGTTAAGCTACAAGCACATCATTTACCCATTGAGAAGATAATGTCCTTTTGCCCTGCATGGGACCCAGTAAAGTTCACTGGAGGAAGCTTGTTTATCCCCAGAACCACATGCATAACATAAAATATATAATTTGATAAATACACTTTACATAACCATAAGCAAGGGAAGTCAGCCCTGTAGCCCTTTTCCCTAAGTAACACTGTGGCAAGGCATTACAGGTAGAGAAGAGTATTGTCTGGACCAGTGCCTCCAAGTGTTTCCCACTTACCTGAGTTTTCCTGCTTCCTCTATCTTGTGTTGGACCACTGCTGTTACACTGTTCTATGCACACAAGAACTCATGCTTTTAACACACTCTGACTTGACAGTCTCTCCTGCATTCCATTCCTCTGTACTTGACTCTAGCAGCAGCCACTTCCTACTGTGGGCTCTGTCCTGTTCCTCACTTCAGGAGCTAACCTGTCTGCATGTTGGGTAAGAAGGGTCCAGAGGGCCTGTGAAAGCTGATTTCTCATTCTGTCTTTTGCATTCACTCACCACGTGGTGTTTCAATTAGCAATTTCTATCCATGCCCTCCTGAAAATGAGACACTTCTCTCCAGGGTGGAATTTCAAACCTTGGGCTGACTAGGTTCCTACAAAATACACAGAAGGAACTGGACTCCCCAAAAGGGGATCCAGATGTGGTCTGTGCCTATGAGCAGGGGACTCTGTATAGCTATCCGATAAACCTTTTGATTTACAGAAGGCTGTTCTATTGGTAGACAGAACCACTGTGCTTAGCGTGGTGTCTCTTACACACTTTGAAATGTCACAATATTTCTCAGCCACCCACATTCCCATCAACAACTTTGTGTCTGGTCTTCAATACAAGACAGAAATGTGCTGTGTGCATTAATTCTAGACATGGTTGTAAAAGACATGGTTGCATATAATAGTGGCTTCATACAAAACAGCTTTTATCAGGAATTGAATAATGCTCAAGAAATTCTGTCCCACAGTGGGCTAACAAACTGCTTTGGAGAGAGCCAGACATTATCTGGTCAGTTATTTGCAAACTCAGGTTTGTGGTATGTTAAGTGCTTCCACAGTGGGACCGGACAGTCCCTCATTATTTAGGACAAATCTCAAAAATCCTTTTTATTTAATGGAAGGATTAAAAAATTATCCAGAGAAGAAGATATGAATCAAACTATCCATAACCATTTCTAGAGGACAAAAAGAAGTGGCAATCCCTAATTCCTATTCCTTCATCTCCTATGAAGGGTAACCTAAGCGTGCAGAATTGCTGACTGGCTTATCAGTCAGGAGGTTGTAAACAGCAAGCAGCCCATCACCTTCAAAATGGGAGGAAGCTTAGATACTGAAGGAAGAAACAGAAATGGCAAAGGTCTCTTTTCATTTGTTCTTATTTGTTTCTGTAGATTCTGCACCTCCTGTGTTTGTATGTACATTTTGTAAGGAAATTGCTTTCTTCATGTATACCTTAATCTTAAAACTGATGGGTGGTATCAGGGAATGGGTGGGACTTACCGTCCTCAGTTCTTCCTTGATGCCAACCCTTCTAACTGTGATACATGACCACCGATGTGCTTCCCCCAGGCATTCAGTAAGTGAAAGGGTGCTCTTAGCTGCATGGGGAACTGGAAGGGAAGAGTGCTCTGTGGAGGAACTATCATCTAGGGGTACCAGGTGTTTCCTGGCTGCAGCTGAATGTTGGGGAAATTAAGTAAATTTTGAGGGGCCACTTGTTATTTGTGATGGAGTTGCATCATTGGACTAAGTATCAGAAATTTATCAAAATGAAGGACGTCGAATCTATGAACAGGAAACAATGTTTTTGGATTACTTGGGCTTCTGCCACAATTAGTTCAATACGCACAATGCCATTATGGATCTAAAATCTTTCTTATATTGTCAGCTGGGTCATGAAGCCAGCAAGCTCTCTATAACTATAAACTGTGTTGGTTTTTTCATATTTCTGCCTGCTAGCATGAGCCAGTTCAGAGATCAGTCCAGTGCAAACGTGTCAGTCAGGCACGCATTTTAATGGTCTAATCAGCTTTAACCCTGCACAGAAATAAAGATCTCTGCTAGCACCTTTCAGCAATTATGCAGCAATGCTATTCTAATGAGCTAGGCAGGTAGACTGTTTTTTGGGGTGGTTTGTTTCGTCAATGTTAACCTTTAGACTTCATCTAAGTGTTTGTCCTGACTTCACTGAGGTCTGCTCTTGCCCATAAAACCTAAAAGCATAGAAGTACTGTGTATCAAGATGGAGAAACTAATTTTTAGATATTTTAATTACTTAGAAGCTGTACTTAAAAAGGCCCAGACCTTTTAAAAAGAAATAGAGAATGGCTTTTCTTTTCAGCTTTGTAAGCACTCTCACAACTTGCCTGTCTCTCTTTCCAACATCTTTTCATAAACAAAGATCCCAGTGGACCCTGACACATAGTGATTGCCCACACTTTTCCATGCTGGAATAACTATTCATTGACTTATGGAATAGTATTGTCACAGCAGTCAGATAGCTACATAGGAAAGGGTGCAGAAAAATCAGTTGTTTTCTAGGTAACACAAATGTATCCATTGACACTGATTTATAAGTATTGCTAATCACCTGCTGAGCCAAGACCAGTTTTTACATTTGCCCAGCTAGTCAGATATTCTGTAACTTCATGTAAATAAATGGATGAATATTTTTGATCTTGAATTAGATATATAGAGTGCTACTAATAATCAGTTCCAAAGTGCATAGACTCATATATATATACACACACACACACATACATATAAAAGTATGTCTGTGACCAGCAATCAGAGGGCATTTTGTGCAGAGCTACAGTGTGACAGTGGAGACCTGCTGGCTGAGAGTCTCTGCCTCAAAATTAGAATGAAAAGTAACCTTTGTAGTGGAGTTTGTTACAGCTTGTCTGACAAGAGGATGAAGTGAATGAGCTATAGGCAACTATCAGAAGCCCCTTAAAGTTGGGGTTTGGTCTCTGGGGGAGTGGAAATTGCCTTATTTAGGGCAGAAGAGAAGCAGAGTAAGTAGGGCTCCCTGCTTTGCCATCAACTGAAAGGCAAAAAGTGCGTACAAGAGGGGAAACAGTCACAGGCAGAAAAGGAAAAGTTAAGTGCAAGGCTATTCTGGATGAATTCAGGAAGGCCAAAGCCAAGCTAGAACTAAAACTTTCTAGGGATAAAAAGGTCAACAAGAAGGATTTCTTCTAGCAGCAAAGTGGTCAAGAGAAAATACGGATCCACTGATGACTGGTGCATACAACTTATTGGTAGACAACATGGCAAAGGCTGAAACACACAATGACTTTTAATCTCACTCTTCCCAAGCAAAGTCTTCTCTCAGACCTATGTACCTACCAGCACAGTTTAGGAAGGTGAGGGACAGCAAACCAGCAACTACTTAGAGAAGCTAGATGTCAAATCTCTGGTGCTGTATAGGGTATGCCCAAGGTGTGAGAAGGCTAGGTTGACTCAGTTTGGTGAAGAAGAGCCTAAGGGACAATCTAATAGCAGTTTAGAGCTACTTCAAGGTTAATTACAAAGATGACATGACTAAACACTTCTCAATAGTGGCAGATGGTAAAAGGAAGGACAATGGCCACAAGTTGCAGGTTAGGTTGTTCAGATTGATCATTAAGAAACATTTTCTTAATATGAAGGTGTTCCAACCCTGGAACTGGCCCAGGGAGGTTGTGGCACCTCCATACTTAGAGGTTTCCAAGGTTTGAACATACAAAGCCATGGCTGGCCTAATTGTCAGCAGTCCATGTTTGTACTCTGATTGCGATTAAAAATTAACACATGATACAGAACAACAGGTCCCTTGGAAGGATGTGTCTGAACTTTGTGCTTACTCTGAACAGCTCAAGAACTTCACCTGAGAAAGACGGAATTAACAACTGAAGTGTTGCTATTGGGGGAAAAGTTTTAAGAGTTTATCTTTCAATCTCTACCACTTTTTGCAAGATTTTGTGGTTTTATAATCACTTGATGGTTATGCTTATTTGCAGCCCAATCTAACTGTTCATATAGTATAGCACTGAGTTTTATATACAAGGCGAACAGAGTTCAAAAGATTTTGCCATGCATTTTTCTATGTTCATGACTCCACATACCACATTTTCTATTGCTATCAGAGTTTGGGGTAGGGGAATGTTTTTCTGTTAGGAGAGCATCACTTTAATTCATCTCTATCAGCCTTGGGAGGATGGAAAGCAATTGTCCACTTGGTAATTCCTCTTATTGTAAAAGAAAAAAGACAGCAGATACTACCTGGGAATAGTATAACACAGTTATCACAATTTGAATATTACTGAACATATATGAACTTTTCCAAATAGAAAGTGGGGAAATAATTAGAGCTTGCTGTAAGCTTAAGGTTAATCTTCCTGCACTTGTAGGAAGTTTGGATGTTACCACTAACAACAAATGGAAAACATGAGTTTAACTGACAGTTTACTTTCACAAATCAGTCAAAACTGTTTCCATTGGGGGAAAAAAAAATGTTAATCACCTTCTTTGTTTTTCTCCCTTTCGCTGGTGGTTTATAGAAAAGACCCCAGCCCTCACCCCTTCTACCTCTCTGGGACCTACAAGTACCAAATACACCACAGTGAGCTACAGAGCAGACAATGAGGCTCTTGTGATCTCCTCCTGCTGCTATAGTCTACATACACTGAAGTACTTCACAGGAAGACATGCCACCTCTCACTGTGTCCCACAGCCTGTGCACCACTAGCTTGAGTGGAAGAGCTCCTGTCCCTGCTGTGAGCCAGCTCACACTTACAGCAAGTGCTACTTTGCTTATTTTACAGAAAGTCACATGGTTAAAATGACATTCATAATAAGTTTTTTCAATTTAGCTTCTAAAATGCAATTGTGTAATTTACTTCCTTCTTTTAAAGATACATATACATAGACTGATCTGTGCAGAGCAACATGCAAATAACATAGCTCATGATGACATTCATTATTTTAGTCATATAGACACTCATCTTAAGACCTGTTAGGTTTAATATTTTAAACTGTCTATTTAACACAAGCCAAACAAACTCTATAGCAGGATAGCACCAGTATTGAATTTGCAGGTTTCCCCCTCTGCCCATTCCCCATTAAGTAAAACCAGTATTATCATCATTCTTATTCTGCCTCACATAAACAAGATTGACCATTCCTTTCATTATGGAACTCCTGTTGCTCACTTTCTGTCCTATAATCACTTGTGATTTCATGCCTTTTATTTTATTCCCTTTCAAACATCAAGTAGTCAGAGGGTTTTTTTGTTATTGTTAGTTTTGTGATCAGTTCCTAGTTCAACCACTTCAGGTACAGTTAGGCTGAAAGGGGTAGGATGCAAGTAGCAATAGAAGAGGAGAAAGAAAGGCAAGGAATGGATCAGTTTTCTAATCCAGTTGCTATGAAATTCCAGTCTGCTATTCTGCAAATGGAGCTTTCTAGGTGCATCTACAGAGCACAACACTGCAGGATTTTCTGATAGTCAGCACCCACTCATAGGTGTACTAAAAAGCTGCAAAGCACTTTTCTAAGGTTTTTGTGTTGTCAGCCACTGACCTAGAGAGACTCCATCCAAGCAATGGCAGACCTCAGGGGTATGCTAATGGTAAGGGGGGGAAATTCATGTAATTAATATATTAATTTTCTATGAAGAGCTATCGCTTTTCCCCGCCCATATCTTGCATGTCTGGAAAAAAAAACATAAGTGAGTTAATCACAAAGCAGGGCAAGGCTTTATGGCATTTAAAGTTATTTGTGTTTTTATCTGTGTATGAGAGATGTGAGAGGGCTCTAGGGAAGGCCATTTAAGAACAGAAATAATCTGAGCAGAGTTGTGTAGAGCTTTTCTAAATACATGACTGGTACAAACCTAGTTGTCTTTAGTGCTTCTGAGAAGAGACAACTGGTGGGATCAGATCTCTTCACTGGATCATCATTTACAAAAAAAAAAATAATAAAAAAAAATAGCCAAAACCAGTTAGGAGTGGAGAGGGCAAGTCCGTGGGCTCTCCTGAACTTAGAGTTACTTGTATTCACAATCCTCCAAGCCACCCAAGCATGCTAGTTCAGCACACCTTAGTTACATGTTTATTGCTCTGCTTTAAACTACTAAACTGAGGCCAATGGAGAGCATTAGCTCATCAGCTACATTATCTGTAGCTCATCAGACAGAACTGACACTTCCCCCCCCCCCAAAAAAAAAAAGATAACCTACAGACAGCTATAGCAATAAAAGTAATTAATTTTAAGAGTAAGACACTTCACATGTTAATCCTGCAGATTACTGCAGTTCTCACTTTCAGCTGACCAGCCACCATACTCAGAATATAACTATCAGGAGCAGAATAATGGTCTTGGGAAGTTACACTGCATTGAATTTTTCTTTAATGGAAGACTCTATTTTGAAGACAAAATTGTTGTATCAATATATTTCTCCAGGCATTAAAGCCTTTCTTTCCATTAATATACTCTAGATTCTCTATTTAAAGGAACTTTGCTGTCTCGTAACTCAGAGTGAAGTGTCAAAGACCGAAACACAGACATTGGCCACCTGAACATTAGGTCTTCAAATTCTGCATATTCTGCATAATATTTACGCTAACATTTCTGCAATTATGACAGCTGTAGTACAGTATACTGACTGTATTTTAGTAAGTATATGACTACATCACAGCTGTCTGACTAATCTGGTGGTTTGCCTACCTAATCTGGTAGCCTTCCACAATGGAGTGACTGCATCAGTGGACAAGCAAAGAGCAACTGATGTCATCTACCTTGACTTCTGTAAAGTCTTTGGCATGGTCCTGCACAACAACCTTGTCTCTAAATTGGAGAGATACAGATTCGATGGATGGACTATTTAATGGATAGACTATTCAATACCCTCCATTTTTAAAAAGTGAAAAAAGGAAGACCTGAGGAATTACAGGCCAGTCAGTATCACCTCTGCTCGTGCCTAGCAAGATAATGAAGCAGATTCTCCTGGAAACTATGCTCAGACACATGGAAAATAAGGAGGTGGTTGGTGACAGCCAACATGGTTTCACTATGGGCAAATTGTGCCTGATGAATTTGATGGCCTTCTATGACAGAGTTACAGCATTGGTGGATGACTGACGTCATCTACCTGGACTTGTGCAAAGCATTTGACACTGTCCCACATGACTTCCTTTTCTCAAAATTGGAGAGACATGGATTCGATAGATGGACCACTTGGTGGATAAGGAATTGGCTGGATGGTTGCACTCAAAGAGTTGTGGTCAATGGCTCAATGTCCAAGTGGAGAACAGTGATGAGTGGAGTTCCTCAGGGGTTGGTACTGGGACCGGCACTGTTTAACATCTTCGTCGGAGACATGGACAGTGGGATGGAGTGCACCCTCAGCAAGTCTGCTGACAACACCAAGCTGTGTGGTGTGGTCAACACACTGGAGGGAAGGGATGCCATCCAGAGGGACCTTGACAGGTTTGAGAGGTGGGTCCGTGTGAACCACCTGAAGTTCAACAAGGCCAAGTGCAAGGTCCTGCACCTGCATCGGGGCAATCCCAAGCACAATTACAGGCTGGGCGGAGAATAGATAGAAAGCAGCCCTGAGGAGAAGGACTTGGAGGTGTTGGTTGACAAGAAGCTCAACATGACCTGGCAGTGTGTGCTTGCAGCCCAGAAAGCCAACCATGTCCTGGGCTGCATCAAAAGAAGAGTGACCAGCAGGTCAAGGGAGGTGATTCTACCCCTCTACTCTGCTCTTGTGAGACCCCACCTGGAGTACTGTGTTTGGGTCTGGGGCCCACAACATAAGAAGGACATTGAGCGGTTGGAGTGAGTCCATAGGAGGGACACAAAGTTCATCAGAGGACTGGAGCACCTGTCCTATGAGGACAGGCTGAGAGAGTTNAGTATCCGATGAGTTGCAGTTAATTGCTCAATATCCAAATGGAGATC
>VXBL01008704.1:0-17641 GCA_013400195.1 Aramus guarauna
GGGTTAAACCATGACAAAGAGTACATTTGGAAGGCATGTTGACCAAGTGAGTCACTGAAATCAGCTCCACAGTTGAAGGGATAGGCTGCTCTCCTTCATAACTGCTTAGTGTGTACCTGTCCATACAACACAAGGGAAGGAAATCACAGCTTATTGGTCAGATAACAATTCTATGTAACAGAGATGACAGAACTCTGCTTCATTTTCAGAGATAGCATAATTCAGGCTGGAAAAGACCTCCAGAGGTCTATAGTCCACCCTCCTCAAAGCAGAGTCAGCTAAGAGCCAGACCAGATTATTCAGGGTTTTATCCTGCCTGGTCTTGAAAACCAAGGAGGATGGGGACTTCCCGGCCTCTCTGAACAACCTCTGCCACTGCCTGACTGTCCTAATGTGGAAGAAGTGTTTCCTTACATCCAGTCAAAATCTGTCTTTTCAATTTGTCCTTGCTGTCTCTCATACTCCTGCCATGCACCACTGTGAGAAGCCCAATTCTATCTTCTTGATAAACTCCTTATAGGTAATAGAAGGCTGGTATTAGGCACTCCAAACATGATAGCAAGCCCAGGTGGCTGGTGCAGGGGAGTGGCAGCCTTTCCCATCTGGAAACACCCCAGAACATGCAGACATTCATCCCAGGATTTCAGATGGTCTGTACTGCAGAAGCTACCGGTTTTGAAGAGCATTACCATGTGCTGCTCTTGCTTTTCCTGGTATCTGTGAACCAACCCCAGTTGAGGAGGCTGCAAGATTCAACCATGTCTTCCTCAGGATACTGCATACTAATGGCATTAAGACATTTCCCTTGCCCCCATGCATGCCCTTTTCCCTAAACTTTTAGCAAGGCCCACACTCCTCCCCTTTGAGTTCTAACACTGTTGAGCATCCTAGCATGACGTTGGAAAAGTCACAGAGCTGCTGAGCAGGACAATGTGAAAGAGGGCCTCCGGAAGAAAGGAAGACAGATCCCACACTGGGAAGAGCACCCCATTAGCAAAACAAATGCCCTGTAAGATGAGGAGTAGGAGACCCAAACTTGACATAAGCCTGGGAAGAATTTGTGAATAGAAGCCTAGTTAGTGCTGGCAAACCATACAGAGCTTCTGTATTTTAGGTTCAAAAGTAGGATGACAGTAAGGTTGTTTTAGAAAATGCCAGGATATTGAAATAGCTGCTCTGAGGAGCAAGAGTGCATGGAAATCTCATGTTGATATGGTTGACTTGGGAACATCTTTGTTTTCAGTCTTGTGTCCTTTACCTAAGGTAAGCCTGCAACTTGCTTGCATCAAATTAACTGTAGCAAAATAGGTGAGGACTCCACACTGAGAGTTTTGATGCAGGCCTGAACTGTCCCCAACGCTACTAGGACTCGCATCACAGGCAGATGA
This sequence comes from Aramus guarauna, assembly GCA_013400195.1. Lineage (NCBI taxonomy): Eukaryota > Metazoa > Chordata > Aves > Gruiformes > Aramidae > Aramus > Aramus guarauna. The sequence continues at coordinate 1,389 of VXBL01008704.1, forward strand.
TGGAGGTCTCTTGAGACACAGCAGAAAGAAAATTCTGTTACTAAGAGCGTAGAAAGTGAGGGGGAGAAAAGAGTATTTTTCTTCCACTGCCAAGAGTCATAACATCACCTGAAAAACGGTACCTACAGGATAACCTGAGCTCTGACCTTCACAAGAATGTACGCTCTACTTATCTTGCTATCCTGACCCTATACTTGATATAGGCACTCTGCTTCTGCTTGGAAGATGAGTAGCTGTTTCTCCAGGGTCTGAGACCACACAGCAGCACATCTTGTACTTTAGCAGGACAGGCCATAGAAGTCCTGCTTCTATGAAGAAGGCAACAGATGGGAGCCATCAGCAAGACTGCAGTCTGACATCCCCCTCATCCTCCTGCTGTGTATCTCTCTCCTTCTTGGAGGAGAAATATGCAATTGCCAGTCATATCAGAAACTGCAGAAAAACAGTCACAAGAAAAAACCCAAACATTTATTTTTTTCTATTTTAATAAGGAGTTATCATCTCTCAATGTGCCTGAAAGCAACTTTCTAGAAGAATCTTTCAACATCTCCCAACAGCCAGCTCAAACTCACTCTTGAGCAACTACAGTTCTTCAGGATTAGAGGTACGCAGAGCTGCTAATAAGTCAGCTATGTTAAGCTTTGAAACGTGCTTTCAAGTGAACAAAAATGCGTGCCATATACATGATTTTTAAGGACATAGTAAAGTGAAATTGGCTTGCTAGAAACCTTCACATCTCTATACTACCTGAGAACTCTAAAGCTTTGCCTCTGTCCCTGTACAAAGGCCCAAGACCAAAAGGGATACCAGCGTCCTATTCTCCATAGCTGGGCAGAGGACAGGATTGCTGAGGATTCTAGCTAGCACAGGCAGACCCAAACTCTTTAATGTATCTCGTTATTCCCACCATCAATATTATAACTTCAATGCAGTTACGTGCTGTGTTGTCAACTGGATTATACAATTCCACAATTTATTCAATTGTGCTTGTTCCATTTTAAAAAGATACCAGAGTAAATTAGTTCAGGAATATCCTTGCTTTCACTTCTCAGTAAAATCCAGGTAATTAAATAGGACTGGGTTATTTCATTTGACTGCAGTGGGCCTTCATGGCTCCAGGGCCACGTGTCAGCTCTGGTGAGAAGTCTCCAAATTACTTGGTTATGCTTCCGAATTAATACCCACTTTCCAAGCCTGCCATTCATGAACTGCATTTTCAACCCCTGCCTGTCTTGGGGATGGGTAGTTAAGGAGGAGGAGAGCTTTTTACAATACATCAGGTCTGAAGCTAAGAGTCTATATATAGTCCTCAGTGTTTGTTCCTACTCCTCGTGTATCTGTTCCTCTTTAGAAAAGCTTCAAGAACAGCTTTCTGCAGGCGAGCTCAAGCTCTGGCCAAAATGGAAGGGTGGAAATTTCCAAGAGTCAGTCTCTGTTGTTTGCAATTCCGCTTCTCTGATGCCAGCCAACAATCAAGTCTTCCTCTTCAGTCTGAACTGACCTAACAATCTTTTCCCTCTTGCTTTTCATAGACTTTGTGATCACAAGATTTGAGCAAGCACAACAAATACTCCACCATGCTTCATACAGGTACTGTGCTCTCAGCCAAGGGCACAGTAAATGGGAGGAGCAGATTCTTCCTTCAGCTGAGCAAGCAAGCAACAGAAAAGAGCAAGCAGGGCCTTTCCTGCAAATGGCTCTGCAGGCATTCCCCTAACACCAGGGGAAAATTATTTCAAGGAGTTAAGTACAAGTCTGAGAAACATTTAAGTCTCTGGAGATCTGGTATGCACCTGATATGAGGATATCAAGTCAAATCCTAAATACAACTTTTAAGACTTAGGCAAACAGAGAAGTGACACAAAATGCCTGAAAATACAATTCCTGTTTTGGCCGCTCAGTTCATCTTAAACCAATGCAAACTAGTAAGCATCAGCACCAGAGCTTAGGAAATCCCTTTCAGAGAGGACAATCACAACCCTCTTCACAAATCGAGCTGCTCCTCTAAGGAAATACCCCCTATTTTGACATCAGCATAAGCAGTACAAGGTAAGAATACTGCAGGCAGCCTCTGAGTAAAGTAACACTCCTGAACTACTAGAGTACAGCAATTTGTCAGGACAAAAAGAGCTCAGTTCAAGATCTGACAAAACACTACAAGTACTGGCAAGAGGCAGTAACAGGCATTGTAAAAAGTCTGTTGTGACTAAAATTCAGTTACTAGCTCACAGAAGAAATATGGTGGTGTTCCTGCTTTACTTTGCGTAAATTCAAGATCCAGGGGGTTCTAATTGAAGGGGAAACTGGCACAGGCCTGCTGGACACAGTTGAGCCGCCCTTCCCCCTTTCTTTCTCCAAGTCTTGACTACATGTTTGTGTCACAGCCCAGTTGCTACACATTTAGCAACCTGAAAACCATCACTGCCTTGTCTTTTCCACTCTCCTTTGCTTTTCCTCAATACAAGTTGATTGTAAAGGTAGATAAGATAGCAAGTTTAAGACAAGAGCCAGGGAAATAACAGCAGATGACCTCTAGCTAAATAATGATTATTAAAAATAAATCACTACCAGAGTTAAGTGACACAACTGCTCTTCCATTTATTTCAAATCAACCTGCTTGTCAGCTGGATTAATTGAAGACTTTGTTTTTCACAGACAGGTTCAGTACGGTTGATAGCCATAGCATGTGGCAGTTTAGAGGTAGCTGCATAACAAAGCAACTTGCTAGCACTTAACACTTCGTACAAAATGGAGATGGACTTTTTTTAAACGGTACAAGAAGTGTTCCATCACAAGTCATTGCTTGATGATACTAGGGAGCATTCTGTAACCAGAATTCATGTGCAGGGACAACAGACGTCTTCCCCATACTCCCAAACAGGCTATCATCCTCAGGTCAGAGATACTTAAGTGAAACATTTTAGAACCCTGTCGGCCGCTGGCACAATGTTTAATTAACAAACAGGGGAAAGCAGCTACAGTCCATTTTACGTTTTCATATACTGAATCTTCTTAACTGCTCATATACTGTCCAGCTTCTTCAAGATGAAAGGAGCTGAAAAGACAAAATAAAGCAGCATGAACTTAACTTGGCTAATAATAAGTGTGCAGTGAGTCTGTGATGAAACTGCAGCATATTTATGTGGCATCTAAAATATTCAGATTCTGGGCAAGATACCACCCTCTGCCTCCCACATAGTCCTTTCTCTCCCTGCATGATTGCTTTAACATGTGAAGCAGCATGATTCAAGGGGGGGGAATCAAGTATGCCTGCTTCCGCTGCAGGTCAGAGCCTTGGGCCTCTCCTTGACACCACCGGCTGGGGAAGAATCACCCTAACATGACTTTTTTGTTTGCTAAACAGAAAGGCATCCTGAAAGGAAAGTTGCAAACCTCTGATGCAACACACTAAAGTACCGCTTACAAGACAGACAGTATAGCCCTGTTCTTTCATGCTCTAGAAAAGTACAGTTGCACTGCTGTTGGCCCAAGTCTAGCATTTCAGGCGTCTCACGCTCCCGCCGGCGCTTTGGAAACGCTGCTAGGATGCCGAGCCCCTCCCCGCTCCCCTGGGGGTGCGTCCAACCCCCAGGACACAAAAGCCCCGCGCCGGGCAAGGGAGGCTCTCTCCCGCAGCCTCCGCAGGCACAGAGACCGTCAGAAAGCTGCCAGAAGCAAAGACGCCCCTACGGGACGCGAACAGGCGCCCGGGCCGGGCCGATCCGAACCCGTCCCATTCCGGGAGCGCAGGTCCCAGTCTGGCTTTGGCGGCCCGCGCCGCGCCGCCCCGAGCACTTACTGATCCGAAGCAGCGCGACGTAGATGAGGAAGTTACGGACAGAGGTGAGGACGTCGCGGCGCATCTTCCGCTTCAGCTCCTCTGGGTCCATCTTGGGTCCCAGGCCCTCGATGCGGAACATGCCGGCAGCCCCCGCGCACCCCCACAGCAACGCTACTACGGCTCACGAGGAGGGACACACGCCGCCGCGAGAGAGGAAGCCGGCTCACGTGACGGGGGCGGGCTATGGCGACAGCGCATGCGCAAGGAGACAGGGCAAAACCGCGGCTGTCGGCGGGGGTTTTGTTCCCCCCAGAACGAGCGCGCGTGTTGGACCCTGCGCCCGTTGTCGAGGGCTGGCTCGCTCGGGGACCGTCGGAAAGGGAGCGCTCTGCTGCTGCCGGGGAGGGAGGGCTGCATTGGCCCGCAGTCGCAGGGAGGTGCGCTGTAAACGCACCTACAGTGTCCTCCCCCTGGGGCTGTGGAGGGGCCTGCTGTGCCTCGGGGCGGGGTTGCCTCCTAGAAACGCGGCCCGTGCCTGGGCTGCGGCCAGCTTCGTGGCGCCTTTCTCCGTCCGCAGGGGACGCCGTGGCGGCCTTACCTGACGGCAGCAGGGCCGGCCCAGCCTGGCGCGGCCTGGGCAGAGCTGTGGCGGTGGCTCCGGGTTGGCAGCCTGCCTCTTCCAAGTGCTGCTGGCAGGGGCCAAAAGCACAGACACGAGGTCTGATGGGGGGGAGCTCAGCAGGTTCCAGCAGACAGTGTGGCTGTTACTCCTGCCAGGTTGCAGACAGTAATGTGCTGTTCCTCGTGGCAGAGAGCAGAGGTGGGTCTGTGATGGGGAGTTGTGCCACATGAGTTGCTGCTCCTCCAGTGCTGGAAGGCAGCTCTCTGCACCCTAGAGTTAAGATGACAGCAGAGCAGCCTAGAAGCTGCCCGGTCTGGTTGCCCTATGGGTGTGAACTTGGGGAGCCTTTGCACAGGCAGCCCACTGGAATGAGTGGGTGGAACAGGAGTTCTGGTTAAGCATAGCTGTCATGGAGGAGAGTCATGCAGACTATGAGGAATCCGTCTTCTCGGCCCAGTGCTTTCCCTTAGAAGGTAGAGAGTAGGAAGCAGACATAGGACAACCCTACATACTAAGGCACAGAGAAACTGTACAATGCCTGTCAACTCTGTTGCAAGTAGAAGTGCTTTGAACATCTGTTACTGAGAATGTCTGTGACTAACAATGGTCCTGAGGAGCTGGAGTTATGTCTGAGTAATGGGTACCAGATGCTTGTATTAGGGATGAGAACACATCATACAGCTCTTTCTAGAGGAGAGGGACACAGATGAAGCAGAGCCTGCTTTTGCAGATTACACCTCATGATGCTTCAAAGCATGCCACAGCACAACAGCCTCAAACTCATCAGCTCCGGCCATGCCATCACATCCCCTGCTGCAAACCCCACTGGCTTCCTAGTCTCTGTGGTATTACTATGTGAGGTGTGCATGAGAAAACAGTCCTGAAGAGCACAAACTAGTCTCAATGTACTTGATCACTGGGGAGAGATGGTTATAGCCAGACCAGGCAGGAGCAGAGGTTGCCTTGTTGCCGCCTCTGAACTCTTCCAGGTGCCTTCATTCTGTGCAATCTGTTTACAATGGGACTTTATAGATATCTGTTCTCTAATTGCAATGAAGACTTCATGTGACTGTGAGTCAATGTGCATCTGGCTCTGCTAGCTTTCCTGAATCATGCACTGTCTCTGGAATTATGCACCATTGTCTTTGGTACCACTGCTGATCTGCAGTTTGTTACTGCTTCAGCTAGTAACTGACTTATCTGTGCTGCTTTGTTTAGTACACAGGAGCCTTCACCCCAACACAGAAATCCAAAGTCTTGTACAAAGGCAAGCCTCATTCCAAACAAGTCTAGGGAGACTGTCAGAGGTCAGTAATATTTAACAGATACAAAGAGGCTGAGGGCCAGGGATCTTGGCCCCTTGCCAAGCACAATGCTCCCTGTCTGGGAGCTGGAGATCACAGGAAGCTGGGCTGTAGATGAGTTTTGGTCGAGATAATGGATGACTGTGAATGCTGACTTGAATTGTGCCCTTTTTTAGGGATAGAAGCTGGTTCAGGCCTGAGACCAGGCTCACGCAGAGAACTGTGTATGCAGCCCTCAGTCCTCACTCTTGAGCTCCATCTGCACCATATGGGCTTCAGCCAGCCAAGCCCTACATTTTCTCCCCATGGCAGGCAGCTGGCAATGCTTTCAGAAGCACTCCTCAAATGCCAGGAATACTGTCAGAGATAGACACAGGCACTAATGATGCTTGGAGAGGATCAAGCAAACATGCAGTGTCTTGTGGCTTTCCCTACCACGCCCACAAAATGTCTGGGTTTTGCAGCCAACCCTGCTCTGCCTGTGTTCCTTGGGATTGGGCAATGCACAGTAGGCAGATAATTAAAAAAACGGATTTCTTTCAGCTAAGCTGCCTATGACCTGAAGCAAAGCCAATTACAGAGCAGCTGCCTTCATTGTGCCAGTAATTAACGTGGCTAATTGCACCGCCCACTGGCTGGGAGGTAGCCTTTCTGTGCTACCTCAAGGGCCCTCTCTGACTTTGCAAAGGATGGCCAAGGAGGACTGTTCCCAAACCCCAGCACATTTGCAGGACATTCAATTGCAATTCCCAGTGTGAATGAAGGAGCAAACTCTTCTGGTCACAGAAGTTGTAAGACTGCCCTCCTGAGAGTTTTACAGCAAGGCCCTGGAGGAAAATACAACAGAGCTGCCCAGATCTGCAGCTGACATAAACTAGCCTTGTTCTGTTGACTTCCAGGAAATCTTGTTCATTTACTCGAGGTTTCATTCTGAATGGTGAGTTTCTCTGGTCTTTGCTAGCAGAAACAGATTGGCAGGTCCCAAGCCCATTTTGGCAGAAAAGCAAGGAGTCTCATCCTACATTTCAAGACTGTTGGTCTTCCCAGTCTTGGTTTGGATCTGAAAAGCACAAGTGGTGTTGTTTTCCCAAGCATTGCTCTGCTGAAGATAAAGGAACTTAGGCAAATCTGTGCAAAGCTCAATCAAACAGAACACAGTTTGAAAAGAGACTAGAGCAGAGAGAAGACCAAAAAATGCTGTTAAGGAGCAATGTGAGTGAGGACTCTGCCAGAACATTGTCTGGAAAGTTGTTGTCACAATTTGTTTCACTGAAGCCACACCATTTTCCTTGTCCTTTTGTGAGATGGGGGGATGAGAAACATTTCCTTTGGGAGACATCCACATTGGATAGGCAGGAGACTTAAGGTGTGGAGCGACTGGCAAGGAACAGAAGGCATTGGCTTTGGATTTGGACAGCAGCATGAACAACTTTCCTGAGCTGTCCTTGAAATGTTTGTGGCAATTTTCCAGAATTCCCTCAAATCTTCAGACTGTGCAGTTTTGACACTTCATACCACGCCCTTAGTTTTACCTATCCTGTAATTGCATGAGAATTTTGCCTTTTCTTTCCTGGGGCTACAGGCAGATTACTAGCCACTGACTGGGCACTGGCTTGAGGTTAAGGTCTCTTGCACGGATGACTGCATGACAGGGTATGTGAAATGGCTGTGTATGGCAGGTAACAGTGTGAAAAGCTGACAGAAGTTGCAGATAATGCCACAAGGGACAGCTAGATTTCCCAAGTGGTTATGGAGCAGTGATGTAAGGAAAGGTCAAACTTCACAGATAACTGAAGAGAAGCACTGGAGTCCTTTTGGTGCAAGGCCAGCAGTTCCTCAGTAACTGTATCAGTAATAGAACATAATACCAAGATTACCTAGAAAACAGTATCAGAAATGCCAAACTGGACACACGTTTAAAAAACCCACCACGATACCAATGGGGAGAAAATAGTTAGAAGCCACTTCCTTTGGGAGGAGATGGGGACAGACAAAGGAAGTACAAGGAATGCTAAAAGGAGGGTCAAGAAACAGGAAAAGGGAGTAGTACCAAAGCACACAGATGTTGTGACCAGTGCTGCATGCAGGAAGCAGCCAAGCAGCAGAATCTTAAACCAAGCCTGTTGTTTTGGCCATAGCATGCATATTAAACCTACTGCCCTGGTCAGGAGGATGAGGGGGAAGGCATGTTGCTTTCCTTAGCAGACTTGAGAACACCCAGGTGAATGGATTGAACTTCCCAATATTACCATGCAGATGCATCTTCTAGGTGTGATGGCAACACCTATCACTTCCTAACGTTGTTTAAAAACAGGTTCAGCTTTTTCTAGCCTTGCTGAGAAAAGATTTACGAGGTGATGCATAATATTGCATTGGTTTACATACCAGCCTAGCAAGGAAACCAGTTCACTCCACATGTCCACCACTTAAGTTCAACGTAAACCAAGGTCCATTTCATGTGCTGAGGATAGGTGTGGTCTGGCTGCCTCTTTACCCAATGGTGAAATCACCAAGAAGCAGGCCTAGGTCCAGGCATCCCCCTGCATGCACAATAAAGAAAGCAACATTCCATTGTGCCTGTGATTCAGATGACTTCTTTGTGCCCCAGTGAGGAGCTTTGGTTCTGGTTTCTTCTTGCCATTGCTGTGGGTGGGCGGAAGCTAATTGCAAGATTTAGGTGCAAACAAGATCTACAGGCCAAGGAACTGCAGGTGAAAGTGGTGGGGCTGCACGCTGGATGGGAATGCAGAGAAGAGGAACTGACTGGGTAGGGCTGTCCAGAGACCTGAGCTAGGACACGCTAGTGAAAATTCAGACTTTTTGTCCCAGGGGTTCTCCCACTCACATGAAATGGTGGCACTTGGTGCCAGGGTAAGACACAGCTAGTGAGGAAGGCAGGCACAAGATAGTGCTCAGAAATTAAATCTGCCCTGATCACCCTTTTTGAGACCTTAGGCTGGTTTGTGGGGAAAGGAACTCACCAAGATATCTTGATCCTCCTCGATGAAGATGTTTTGTGAAGTGGCCCTCCATACACTGTTCTGGGATGTTTCTCCAGGGCTGCTCCCACATTCTGGAGGTGGCTCATCAGCTGAAAGGATAGTATGCCTTTCCCTCAGGCAAGGCACCATTAGCTTGCCCTGGACCTTTGAGGATCTACCATTAAGATTCAGAGAAGTGCCAGAAACCTCTACTTCTGGAGTTGGATCAGGATGTTTATCACTGATGCATATCAAAGGCATTTTAGAGGCCCAGGGGAAGCCTTGTAGAAGCACTAGGGGGGAGGCAGAGTAGATAGTGCTGGAGCTTTTGTGCTACCTACCATGTTGACACTTTCACCCCATCAAAAGAATCAATATTGCTACATACACTAATGCAGCATTTGCCTTTGTGCAAACAAAAAGACTTTCTCTTTGGCCAATAAATTTCAGCTAAATTCTGTGTCTTTCTCTATGGGCTCCACATAGGCGGTCAGATCATGCGAAGATACATTTTCTGGGCTTCATCAAACCCAAAAAGCAAATTAATGTGACTGCCAATTCAAGTTGAAGGGACAGTTCCCACCCACACCATTTATGTCTCCAAGCTCTTCAGGCCTGGTGTAGAGAGCGATGCTATCTCTCCTAGTGCACGGGTGCACAAATAGTGTGCGTGGCCCTTGCTGCTGGAGTCTAATGCTCAGTGCATTGGCTCCATGGCACTTTGCAGCTGGAGCATCCATGCTCACTGCTGGTCTAAAACCAAACGTGGCTAAAGACCAAATGCATGTTGAGTCTAGGACTGATGCATCTACTGCAGGCAGTGCTGCACGGACGCATGAGAAGATAGATGTATCTAACCCAGGCTCACCCAGGGCAAAGAGTGTCTGAGTTAGGCTGGCTTAGGCTGGTTCATTTAATGCAGGGCAGGTCTCCCTCATAAAGGAGAATGCTCTGGCAGACCCTCCTAAACAGAACTGCCCTGGAAGTATTGCCTGTGAAACTTGGTCTGCCGTTTCAGTCCACAGGCTTTTTTCTTTTGGAACAGCCACTTAGTGAACACCTTTCCTCTTTGTTTCCTGTGTTTTCCAGCCTGGATCTGCAGCCTCTGGTACGAAGGTCAGGAAAGAAGACATGGGCTTGTTCTACAGGGTTCTGCAAGTTTCCTGCAAGTTTGTCTACTCAAATGGTGCACAGCCAAATGCAGCTGTTGTATATGGCGTCTGGGGCAGCTGTACAGCAAGATCAGTGCCCATTGCTCACTCAGTAGTCATACTGTCCAGGGCTACAGTAACAGACACACAGAGATGCCATGGTCTTCTGTCCATTCATCCCTTCTCCTCAGTTCTGAGGCAGGTAACATCATCCCCATCTCACTGGAGAGAAAAAGTCTGCAAGTTAGGCACCTGACTATACGTGGTTAGAACTCTGCCTCTGACTTCACCAGGTCTGAAGTCTTTTCCTTTTGACTAAGTCCAGCCAGAAGCTCTGGCATGAATTAGAGCTAATGGCAGCTACTTAGGGCCAGGAAAGTCAGCCATGCCAGTCACACCTTTCCAGCAGGACTCTTGGTGACTATACAAGGGGTTAGACTCTCTGGCACTGTTAACTTAATTGAATGATAGACTCAAAAATGGAAACTGCATCTACTTCTCCTAACACTGTGCTGTAGCAGAGCTGTCAACTGGATGGCTAATGCAAAGGGGAAGCAAAATGGCAAGGAGCTTAAGCAGAGAAAGATTAAAAAAAAAATACATCGCACTGACCTCTTCTAGGAACAAGGTTGGTGACTGTGTAGATTCTCATGCTGGGGTACATTTGGCATAGCACTACTGGGGACAGTGGCATCTGCAGCTGACACTAGGACTGTGGGAGAGATGTTACTTTTGTACAGTGCAAGGAATGGGAAATAAGGCAGTGTTCAGGCCCACAGGGTATCCTGGGGGCTATGTAAACTGGGTGATAAAAACAAATGAAAACACACCAGAGCAGACACTCCAGCAATGTAAATCCACGTAGTGCTGTTATTGCTGTAGGCAGAGTGAAAAGGCACAGTGGGGCCCAGAGAGACACAGTGTGAAGAGATGGTGCCAGCCACACAAATGGCTGAGTCCTTAGGGCAAATTGGGCTGGAAGTCTCCCACTTCACAGTAGTGTCCTGCTTCTACCCAGCTCCCTGAGCCCCTTTGCTGTGGGCCAGCAGCCTCACTAGCTACATTCTGTTTGGTGGGGACTTGGGGCACGAGGACAGTCCCTGATACGTAGCAGGAAGAGAAAGAGCAGCAGGACAGTGCTCACGCAGAGCACTGGTGTGGCATCTGCCCTGGGACCCTTGTGTGCTCGCCACATATCTGGACACCTGGGGTTCTGCACGTCAGGGGCCAGACTGTGATGCAGAAAACCGCAGGCTGGTTTTCTGTGATAGGATTCCATTTACCATCAGAGGTCACCATCCCACCATGCATCCCCAGGCTAGCAGTGATGGTAGCTCCGTGTATGACAATGTGGCTTTAGTCCACCCCTTTCCTCACTGCCTGCATTGGCAGACAGGTTAGCACTCTGGCAGCAGAGCTGACTTTGCTCCTCCCAGAAGGAGCAAAGCTCTGACAAGGGGTTCTTCTGCTCCTCCTGTCACCTCCATATGCAATACTCAGGCTACCTCTGCCTCTTCTGTGAAAGCCTGAAGTTGTACCTGTCGTGGTTGCTCCCCAGAGCTGGAAGGAGACTGGCACAGCAGCCTCAAGCTGCAGCATGGAGGGCAGTAGTGATGATGATCCAGCCCCTGTCTGCTTCTGCCAGACTGCTGGAACTGGCTCACCAGCAAAGAAATCATCTTTGACTGCTCCCTGTCAGGGGAGACCAGATCCAGCAGCGCAAGAGAAGCGAGTCTGCTGCACCCAGGCCCAGCCAGGAGTGAGGCTGAGCAAGTATAACCAGAAAGCGCATGCATGCGTGCACACCCTTACAGTACACAGGTACACATATATACATGATTGGCCACACACATCAATGCAGACAGATGATACCCTAAGCACTTGCTCAAATACAAACAGAACAAGCAGCCCTCAAACTGCTCCCCTTACGGGCCTGAGATCACCATGAAAAAAAGCAGCACCAGAGCCTTGAGGCAAATATTTCGGAGTTGCCATCCATTTACCTGAGACTGGGACAGGAAGAAACAGAGCTAACAGGAAATGTGATCCCCCCCCAAAATGTGACACATAACCACAGCATGTTCTGCCCGTGCACCAGGTGGTTGAACATGAATTCCGATGCCTTCAAAAGGTTTAATGTACCACCTTTACACTGAATGGAACATCATTTGTATCATTTGTCTGTATCCCTATAAGAAGCAATTGCTCTTCTAAGTAGAATTAGAGCATGTAGCAGGGTATTATGCAACCTTTCTGCACAGTTTGAGTGAGTCGGAACCTTCAGGAGAAACGTTTTCTGGTCACTGACGTCATTAACAGAAGTGTTTCTCCTTTCACACTCCTTTTTGCCTTCTAGCACAGATAAAAGAATTGTGGGTTCCTTTTTGAGCTTGTTGTCATTGAAACACATTGTCAAAGATGTAAGAAGGAAGACAGAAGTTTCAAGGGCAAATTGTGGACTACATAGTTTGGCTTTCATGTCTTTGAGCTTTTCTGCTTCATGGGTCCATTTATCCATTCTTTGCTAAGGCATCTGAAAGTGTTTCCTTAAAAACAGCTTGGTGAGGGGTGCCTGCACAGCAGGCTTTGGAGCTTCTCAGTGCTGTCTCTTTGCCTGATTTGCTGACTACAGCTAAGAAGCTTGCTATTAGCGAAAGCATTAGGGTGAGCTGTAAACAGGCAGGACATGCCCTTCTTAAGCACACAAAGGCAGGCACTCTACTGGAGAGATTCAGAGAGGTGCCCTGGTTCGACCTACAGCCTGGCTTCTAGACAGGTCTTCCCACTGGGGAGAGCAAGCTGGTGCACAAAGAAAGGCTTGGACGGACACATGTCCTCGTCATGAATGCCATTTCTCTGGATAGACTCCAATGAAACCACCTCTGCAACACATCTTTCTCACTTCTTTTCTATTCTGAACTGCTCTTTCTTCCTCGGGTTTTAAAAGAAAGTATCTTGGATGACATAAAAAGAAGCATGGCCAGCAAGTTGAGGGAGATGATTCTGCCTCTCTACTACACTCTCATGAGACCCCACTGGGAGTAGTGCATCCAGCTCTGGGGTCTCCAGTACAAGACAGACAGGGAGCTGTTGGAGCAGGTCCAGAGAAGGGCACGAAGATGATCTAAGGGCTGGAGCACNGGTCCCTTCCAACCCAAACCATTCTATGATACCATTCTATGATTCTAAGGTAGTTTGTGTCACTCATGTAATACTCAATGACCTTTGATGGATTAAACATCATCAGACAACTGGACTGGGTGGCAGCAGAAGAATGGCACGGCTGACCACACAGAGAGGGCTGAAGGATAAAGGTGTGCCTTGTCTGCAGCTTTATCCTGTGAAAGGGCAGGCAGAATGTCAAGGAACTTGAGCTGTCCTGCACAGCTCATGGAACCAAAAACCTGCAGCACATAGGCACTCAAACGTAGCTGGGCAGCCTTGCCACATCTAGACTAAAAAACTCTGAGAGAGGGGCTGACAAATCTGCTAAGTTAGATTTTTTAGATATGTGAAATGTGAAGGTTTTTTCTCCTTCATGAAATCTTAGTTCTTCTTAGGGAGACACATTTCTGGATCCTTAAGCCCAGCAATTACAGAACAATTATCTGCAACACAGGACATGAAGACAAGTTCATAGGTTAAGCTCATGGCTACGATATTCTTGCATTCTTCATAGAAACAGCTTGCCAGGCAAGCAGCAACGCGTTGGAAGCTTCCAAATAGTTTTGAAATGTTTTCCCGAGACAGAAAGCTTTCGTAGGTCAGCTGTGTCATGATTAAACCATGGGCAATGAAGAATGCTATTTAGAGACAAAATGTCTCATAACTTTCTGGATAAATATTCCCCAGGCTTCGAAAACTTAGAATAATCAGAGGGAAGAAAACCACATGCTCAGTTCCACCACACACAGGTACAAATCTAATACATTTGGTAGCTTGGCATAAAGCTCTGATTTCTCTTGTTAGTGGATACCACTTTTCATCCCCAGGAAAGAGAACTATGACTTAATTTCTTTTTTAATTAAGGTTCTGCTTCCTGTGTGGATTGCTTTGAAAACACCATCCAGAGGCACCAGTAGACAGGGAAATGTGATGCAGATTGTCTAGGAAAGCTGCATGAATCAGCAGTTGATGCAAACCCCTGTTCTGGGCACTGTTTAATGCTATATTAATTACAGATGTCAGCCCCCAACCTCATTGTTTCAGTGACCACAAAGTACTACTGATCATGAAAGGTGCCAGACAAACTCAGCTTTTACATCAGCAGAAAAGAAAAATAACCATAGTTTCTGTAGGTGAGTTTATTTGGGAGAAGAGCAATCCCTGAAAAAGGAGCAGAAAGAGCAGCAAAGGTAAAGGCAGAATGACCTGCAGTGCAGAAATACTCTGGCTAATTAGGGAGTATGAAAGAGCAAAACCAGAAAGGCACAAAACAGAAAAAATCAATACATTTCAGTAGGTGAGTCTTCGTTTCCTGACCAGCCCTGTGCTAAATAAAGAGCTGCAGACAGTCGCAGAGGAGTTTAAACATAGAGCAGGGCATTTTTACAGCAAAGGCTGCTGTCAGAGAAGGAAAGGAAGAGCTGACACAGTGGATATGGGTGCCTGTGTCCCCATTTGCACAGCACCTAATGAAAGTCACACAGCACCAGGCAATCTCCAAGCCTTGCACCCACTTTCTTTGTCCTTAGCACCACCCAGCACTTTATGCCCAGAGTACCAGGAGCAAGAAAGAGCACTGCACACTGTATTAGGTGATAAAACCAGCTCTGCACACCCACAGAGGAGCACAGCAGGGTATAAACCCCAGATAATACCCTGCCCTGTCTAGTCCCAGGCCCATACAGGAGTCATCAGCCCATCAGAGGCCCATATCCCCAAGACCAGAGGAGCACAGGGGCAGAAAGGCAGTTGGGAACACAAATTAGGGACTCAGGAAGGGAAATCCTGTCCAGGGTCCTCCCAGGAAAGGCTCAGCCTGCAGTCCAGGCATGAAACCTATCAAAAGGAGTCAACATCTGAGCACCCTTGGGACCAAGGGAGGTTCCTGCCCATCAACATGGGACATGCTGTGGGTGCAGGGGAAGAGCATTTTGGGATTGTACAAGACTTACTACAGGATGCCCAGGGGAGGAACCAAATGTGGGGAAACACAGGCATTGACATGGTTTGGGGAGAACAAACATAGGAAAATAGAGAGATAAGGGGATAAAAAGGGCCAACAGCATATAAACAGTTTTCTGGTCAGGGTGGTTGTCTGTCCATGCCTTACACTGGCTCAGCACAGTCTGACTTGACACCTTATTCAACTCCACTTATCACAGTTTTCCTGAGTGAGCAACTTTCTATCTGGTGTGCGTGTGTCAGAGCAGCCCATGTGTCAATGGTGTAGCACCTGGAGCAGTGTGGGTGTGCAAGCAAGTGTGCGAGTGCTGCTGGCAATCCAGCTGGATGGGCAGTGAGGAGGTGATGTGGCCAGGGAGTCAGAGGATGGTCTGTGGACAAGACCACTTGGAGAGGCTGGCTATTGAGGTGACCAGGGCAGTCCTGGGCAACTTTGTATGTCTGTGTGTCTGTACTGGTGTGTGCAAAAAGGTCTGATCCAGCAGCTGGAGCAGGGCCATGGCCTCAGAGACTTGTATGTGCTTGTAGGTGCCAGGAACTGGGGAGACTGGGACCCAGGGGCAGCTGCTAGGCTGACAGTATCTGTGCCTAGTTCCTGGAAGGACCCACGGGGTGTGTGTGTGTGTGTGTGTGTGTGTGTGTGTACACACACACACACGCACGCACGCTCACGCTTTCTCTTACTTCCCACTAAGAGACCTTTATGCTGATCAGCCAGAGAGGAGACCAAGTTGAGGCTGCTGGTGCTGTTTCTGTTTATATGGTCACTGACCCTGTGGTCACTGAGTGCCTGTCAGTGTTGCTCTGGATGGCCATGTAGGTATGTGCTGTAGGTGTGTGTTTTTATATGTGCCTTTGGGGAGTACATTCTGTTTTGCTGCTGGTGGGACCTGGGGGCAAGGAAGTGCAGCAGCTTTGTCTCTATTGGGCTGCTAGTTTTGGCCTCTCCAAAACATTCCAGAGGCTGGGAAAACCTGGGACTTCCTTTGAAATGTGGTGTAGAGTCAGACAGAGCCGCTAAAAGCCAGTGNTTCCTTTGAAATGTGGTGTAGAGTCAGACAGAGCCGCTAAAAGCCAGTGCAAGTGCATCAGGTGATGTAAGGTCGCCTGCAGGAGACGTGCAGGGAGAGAGAGGGCCGGCCAGTTGCGGCTGTCCAATTTTCTGTGCAAACGGGAGAGCCTTAATTGTCTTTATCGACGGGGTTGTCGTGGGTGCAAACGCGGGTTCTTTTTGGGGACGTGCGGCCCACCGCCCCTAGGCCTCCAAACAGGGGCGAAAGAGGGAGG
>VXBL01008712.1:1272-29617 GCA_013400195.1 Aramus guarauna
CCTGGAGTACTGCATCCAGCTCTGGGGGCCCCAGTACAAGACAGACATTGAGCTGTCAGAGAGACTCCAGAGGAGGGCCACAAAGTTGATCAGAGGGCTGGAGCACCTCTCCTATGAGGACAGGCTGAGAGAGTTGGGGTTGTTCAGCCTGGAGAAGAGAAGGCTCCGGGGAGATCTAATTGCAGCATTCCAGTACCTGAAGGGGGCCTACAGGAAAGCTGGGGAGGGACTGTTTATCAGGGAGTGTAGTGATAGGACAAGGGGTAATGGGTTTAAGGTAAAGGAGTGTCAATTTAGATTAGAAGTTAGGAAGAAATTCTTCCCTGTTAGAGTGGTGAGGCACTGGAACAGGTTGCCCAGAGAAGCTGTGGCTGCCCCCTCCCTGGAAGTGTTGAAGGCCAGGTTGGATGAGGCTTTGGGCAACCTGGTCTAGTGGAGGGTGTCCCTGCCTGCAGCAGTGGGGTTGGAAGTAGATGATCTTTGAGGTCCCCTCAAGCCCAAACCATTCTATGACTCTATGAAATATATATATATATATCCAGAGATGATAGCACTATAAATCAGACTCTCTCTCACTGGGGCCTTGTGAAGATGTGGTCTGGAAACCTTCATCCCTAGAGAATCTGGGCCCCTCGTACTCAAGAAAGTAGATTGAACCTTACTGAACAGCAGACTTATACAGTATCTTCACTTTCCATACAGCTAATCCCTTGCTGGTCATGCCCATAAACTCTAAATTTAAGAAGGTATTTAACCTCACGCAGCAATTGAAGTCATTGCTTTATCGTGCTAAAATTTTAGTGGGCATTTGGTGGAACAGGCAGGCCAGCTAAGGGGAACAGAATCTCTCTCATTAAGAACAAAGATAAAAAGAGACAAAACACTTGCTGGAAGCAGTCTGCACATGCTCACACCAAAAATATGATCTTCATCTGCTTTTTCTTTTCTAAAAGTAGGTACATGCCCCAGGGTACCTATGAGTGTATATGCAAAATGCAATGCAGTGCCATGTGGAGATACCTAAGCTAACCTCTAAGGAGCTAGAATTCCTCTCATTTTAGCAGGGACAGACTTGCACTGAAACAAATCTTCAGGTGGGAAGATCTCAGGCTAGCCTGTTCAGAGCTAATTAAGGTTTCTTGTCTTGTGGCAACTTGTGCTAAGCCTGGAGGGTCACTTCTGTCCTGACCCTGGCACAGGACAAGGTTGGCTGAGAGCCAAATCTTACCAGATGAGAATTTGAAACAGTGACTAAAGTTTAGGCTTACTTTAGTCTCACTTTATTCAGTTGTTTGCAGAATACCATAGCCATATGAGATGAAAACACTGGCTAAATTCATAATCTTCTTAATGCTGAGGAAAAGTACATTCATTTTTATAAATAGCTTCCCCACTACACTACCTTCTCCATTGGTTCCTTTGGAGCAGCTGTATCCTGACATCTCCCCAACAAAATCAATCAATCAATCATCAATTAATATCAGCCTTCATGATCTGTACACAGAACATAGTGAAAGCACTGAGAAAATACAGGAAACCAATACTCGAGGCTCTCCGTGCATCTAAGTTGTAGCAAAAATTGAAAATCAAGAGTAGCACAGAATACAGTTGCTTTATAGTATGAGTTATCAAGAGTCATACATAATGTAAAAGAGTAACTGCTAACAGCAGGACTCCCCAAAAACACTTTGACTTAATTGTATGGACATGAAAAAGTCATCTGAAGTGGCCAGTGACATCTGCTGATGCTACAACCGTGGCAGGGTGGTACAGGGTAGGAGTTGGTGAGTGGCTCAGCATCTCATCAGCACTTCATTGGGTTTGCATGGGAATGCCCTGGACATTTTGTAACAAGGACTTATTTAATCATTTAAGGAGTCACCAACAGGCTATAGCCTGTAATAAACAAGTAAAATGGAATTATAAAGCAGAAAAAATATATGATAGCTATAAAGAAAATTATTCTGAAAGTGATCATGAGAGGAAGTGACAGGAGGCAGAGAAAAACTGATTCATTTTGGAAATTTAAAATTAGCCTGGAGGAAAGGCTAGAAAAGGCTTTGACAGAGTCAGTTCTGCAAGGAATAGAAGATGGAGGGAATAATTTATAGGACACTTATGAGAACGAGTGAAACAAAAAAATTTGAGACCTGTTATACTGTCCACCTTCAGTTTCTCCAGTTGTGGGTCAGGTTGAGAGCATTGGCTGACTGATCACAATATTGTTACTTTCCTTTTTCCTTACAGGCAAATCCCAATGAACTCAACCTTGATCTGGGAAGTAAAATGCATCCCAAAACGACCAGGGTTACGAAAGCTGATTGCAAGCCTGAATTGTAATGCTTTGAGGCATGTGTATGGTGAGCTGAACGTCCAGATTCAGAAACCATGAACAAAGGTGCTGCCTTCATGTCTCATTTAGCTATATTTCAAAATATCATGTTGGCGGGGAGGGGGGGGGGGGTAGAAATCTACTTATTTTTAATTTGGTCATCCTTGTGCTGAACAAAATTTGGTAAAGAAAAGTAATCAGTAACACTGGGGAGAACTTGAAAAAGCACCTGGAAAATGAATGATTTAAAATTAGATACACATAATTAAAGGCAATTCTAGGCCATATTATTTCTATAGTTCACTTGTATTTATGGTCTTTTGCATTAGTGCAGTAAGGGAATCTAGAAAGGTCCATTCACCAAAGTAGTCTGAACTTTAGTTTTAATTAAGGCCTGATATTTCACTGAAAAGAAGAAAAAAGAACCCAGTGTTATAAATTCTTAGACTGAATTACACAACGTTATGGTAGATCATTCAGGCTGCAATAAAAACAGGTATTTCTAGCTAAAGGGACTGTGTTATCTTACAGTGTTACAATTTTCCAGTTCATGGAGAGCTCGCTTTGCTGGAAGCATCTCTCAGGATGTGTTATCTCCAGAATATTCCCAGCTCCCTGTTTCCTCTTGCTGCTTCCTTATGCTTTTTCTTCTACTCTTCCGTATGTACTCTTTTATTTCATGCCCTCATCCCACCCCATATGCTGTTGTTACATTGTTCCTCTCCTCTGCTTGATGAAAAATCGGAGTTCATCACACCAAACTTGCGTTTCCTGGTCACATCTCTTTAGTATGGTGTGGTCTCTCTTCATCCTTTTCTTCTTTCCAGAGCCCCACCCTGTAGCCCTGTTTCGTGTGTGTGTATGAGGGGGGTTCCCGGCCCCAGAGCAGTGCAGGGTCTGCCAGCCAGTAAATGGGGTGAAGGAGAAAGGAATAGAGGGGGCAGCGTGAGGGTCTTCTCCTGCCAGCCCCACAAGCCTGGCAAATATCCTGCACTGGATCTGCCATCTGGGGGTCATTCCAGACTAATCCATGACTGAAAGTTCCCTGGGAATCACGGCTACTGCAGAATGAAGTCTTGTTACATGAGCACCCCCAGGAAGATAGAGGGACAGAAACTCAGCTGCAAAAGGAATAAAGGTGTGTCCTGAGAGTCAGAAACTCCACAAGCTGGGTCTGCTTCCTGCCTTTCGCAGCATATTCCTTGGTGAGGTACAATGGGGCCTCCCAAGGCATCCTCCCCTCAGGACCTTCTGGCCCAGAGGCTGCTCTGAATCTGTGGTTTCCACTAGTCTTCCATGCAGGCTACCACTCCATCCTAAGCCACATACCCCATCATTGCTAGGGCAGCAGGAGGGCGTGCATTTCTCATCTCCCCTGAAATCCTTTTTGGGAGCTTTTTCCACAAGACAAAGATGCACGTGTCACAAGCTGCGGCAAGTCCTCTCCACTGGCCGCAGTGTGTAAGAGCGTGTCCCACACTAACAGCAGAGGTGAGCTGACTGAGCTTCCGAAGAAATTAAAAGAAGCCTTGTGCTCATTAAACACTGGGGCTTTTTTGTGCTGTGTATGGCTGTGTCATTTTGTGGTCTCATTAGTGAAAAAGCAATGGAGATGACTTGCCTTTTGCTCCTCTTCTTGCCACACATTGCCTCATGCAAAACCTGTGGCCAGCTGTTAAAAATAAGCAAGTCCTGGGAGGGGAGGAATGCAGGCTGCTCTTTTGCTAAAGTACGTGGAACAAAGCAAAGGTTCACACCAGCTTATATGCTCAATGAGTACCCCTGGATCCAGGAACACTAGACTTTTGGGGACTTTCACTTCAGGCATGGACACACACTCATTTTGTACAGCTTATGTGACCACATTAGAAACTCTGCAGTGTCAAAGTCTCCCAGATAAGTCCTCTGGGGTACAAAGGATGGAACAGTGTGTTGTAAATGCAAGGTGACAAACTCTGTTAAGTAATTGAGCAGTCCTACCAAAGCCTACATAATCTAATAAAACTATCCATTTTTTGCTCTTGCATATAAACCTGCTTTCCATTACAGACTTTTTATAACCACAGTGTAATAAAAATATGAAATAAAGCATATCTGATTGCACTTGTGTCTTATGTTCTGTATTTTGATCAATCACTTCTATGTAGAAGCACTATAGCTACCACTTGCTGCATCTTAATTGTAAAAGTTAAAAGATTTGCTTCTGAGCCATGTTAATAAAGGTGCCTTTCTTGGTCCTAAGGAAAAAACCCTATCTTTATTTAAAAAAAAAACCCTCAAACATACAAACAACCATTTATAGGCTCAGTTTAACTATTTGCCTTTGTTTTTGTTTCTATTTTAACAACTGACTACCTAATGCATTGGAGAAGGTGACAATTTCCAGACCTCATCACGGTGCCAACAAAGAGATTTCCCAGATTCCCTTGGAAATTGCTTTAACATGTCAGAGCCATTAAGTGGCTGGTATGCTCCTAATTACATCTTACCTACATCCCACTTCTAAAGTGTGTTTCTCTTGACTAAATATTTCAAGGCATTTTAATAACAGTTGTTAAGCTGAACAATGTTCACCAGGAGACAGAAAGTATTTTTACTGATAGTTTACAGATAGGTATATTGAAGTAAAGAGAAGTTCAGTAACGACTGGGATTAGAGGCCAGGGATGTCAACAGCCCTCGGCATTACCAGCCTGCTCACTCTGTGCAGAATCACTCACAAAAACTAAGGACAAAACAAGGATGGCCACTAAGATTTCAGCCACTCATCACCCCATGGATGCGATGTTGCATGAATCTTGGTTAAAATCTGAGCGAAGAAGCCATGAGTGCTGTGATAGCACTATATGTACACATAGGAAATAATCAATCAATAATAAGGTCAGATTGGCAACTCCAGATCTGGAGGATCTTTGAACCTGAAGAGTTGGAGGTCAGACTCTTCAGATGAGGGTCTCTTTTGAGTGGGGTGAACTTCACACCTCGGAGATGGACTGAGGAGGAAAACGTCACCCCTTCCTCCACAGCTTGCACACTCCAGCAGCTCAGGGAAGCCAAGTACAAATAAAAAGTCTGTGCACTCCTGAAAGCACACTTCATTTGTTACCAGCTTGTTACATCCAAGCTACAGAGCAGGTTTCTTCACTTCTCATCAATTTGTCACATTCCAAATCTTGTTAACAACCACCTTAACAACACACCTTACAGGAAGACCTAGGAAGAATATATTGTTAGTCTTGTTAAAAATAGTCTAATCAAAGAATTATTATTAGCTGAGATAATTAGGTGATGGAATTATATTCTTGTATTTTTATTACAATGATACTAACACTTATAGTCCAAATTCTATCAGGTAAAACCAATACACATAAACTTTCTGGCATACTCCCCTTTGTCTGTTTTTATATGCACCACTATACTGGCCTCCCAACATCTTCAGTCTGGGGTGGGGGCACACGTAACAGCAAGTCATCAGTGTCCCAGGTCTTCCACCAAGCAGAGTCTGACATTAGTGGGGAGAGTTTCTCTTCCTTTCTGCTGGCATAGGCACAACCGAAAATTTCTTCCTCCTCACCCTGTGATCCACCAGAAGTCATTTCTGTGTGCTTACTAATACACTCCACATCTCATTCTTTCTTCATTGGCTCACAGCTCCACAGTCGATCCAAATTCTCTATATGTGATACATCTCACATGTGTTGGGTACTTGTTTGTTCTCCATTGTTACTTCTAAAATTTGTCTTACCCACCTGCTATGGTTGCACCCTTTGATGACCAATACTGGTGAGGTATTTGTAGCCTGAGGCCTCCAACATCATCCTACACCTGTGCTGACAGGGCCCCTGTTATCATCCCACACTACTGATCCTTTATGATGCATTTTATTTTGGGGTTATAAATAGTTCATGCTACACAGATTAACTACCTGCTATTACTGTCTATTACTTACAAAACATACATACACAATGAAATTGGATAAAGCAAAGCAAAAGCTAAAACAAAGTCAGTAGTAGATATCAAGTCATTAGGTAATTGCTCTTAGAGCTAAGCAAAGCACAGAAAAAGCCTGACAAGTCCTGACACCTGTGTTGCTAGCACATCACCAAGCTGTGACCTTTCACAAGCAATGGCAGCATCTTATTTGTGGAACAAAATCAGAGAATGTGACTGAGCATTGGCTTTTCTAGTGAGTGGTGCTGCCAGTGATAATTGGTTTGAACTGAAACTAATCAATAAATGCTCTGCCAAAGGGGTGACACCCCTGGCTCCCTGCCCGTTTTTTCTACTGGGGACTTATATGCCACTCTTTCCTCAACATATTGTTTTCGTGTTTGTTCTTGCTTTTCCTGAGGAGGAGGCAGAAGCTGAGGCTGCTGGTGCCAGCTTCTGAACTTGGGTGATGGTGCAATGGAAGAAGATGATCAGGTCAGATGGGTGGGAAACATGTTTGAGCTTGTTCAAGCCAAAATTGATAGCCCCATTCTGAAGGAGAAAAATCAAAGTATACTGTGAGTGTTGATGGAAGGAGAGGGATTGTCCTGTAGATTGGAGCTGGCATGATAGCTGGTACCCCGTAAGTATGTGATATATACAGTGGAGAAGCACCTGTAATGGGAGACAGTGCCTGAGAGAGGCTAGGAGGTTTTGACATGCAGATGAGAGGGATTTACTCAGTGGTTAAAGGCAAAGTTGAAAAAATTGAGTTGAATATTGAAGAAAGAAAACCAGGACTATATGCTAAAGAGGGAAAACATGGCCAAATTGATGCAAAGGGGAGACTTGTGGTTGGCAGAGGTGGAGGGAAGAGAATGCTGTAAGAGAGGAAGGTCCCAAGGCTGTGCTGCCTAATGTAGGGAATCAACAGGAGAGACTGGCCCCGGTGGCACAAGGCAGACCTCCTGTCCATCACTGCACATGGGCTGGCAGCACAGGGATTCACGCCCTCTGCAGATGGGTCTGTAAGCCCACGCTGAGGGCCATGACTAGGCTGAGAAGCAAGCTCTGTTTGCAAGGCTGGCAAATCTTGGGGTAGTCAGAAGGTGGGTTGGGTGCTGGAAACTGGGCACTGTGGGACAGTCAGCAGGTGCAAACCAACTGCATGGCTGAGTGTACACTATGAAGAGATCCAGGCTGGGCTCGGCATTTTCTTTAAGTCACCTTCAGCCCAGCCTAAATGTGGTTGTGTTTATCTGGCCTCTTCAGTATTAGTCTGGGAATAAAAGTGACCCCTTGTGACTGCTCACTCAACTCCTGCTCAGGTTTTGGCTACCACAGCTCACACAACAGCCTGATGTATGGTGTGAGCAGCGCCATTAGGTCAAAGCACAAGCAACGCGTAGGCAGGATACTATGGATATGGAGGGCTAGAGCTCACCTGCAGCTTGCTGTCTCCTGCAGCCATAATCCTTGCGTATGGATTGTATGACAGTTTCTTCAGAATCTACCAACTTACGGGAATGGCATTGATCAAACTTCCAACGTGGAAGGTATAAATACATCAGCTTACCCAAAAATCTTTTGAAGGAGATCCAACAGCAGCCAGACTGGCAAGGTGATGGAGGAGGAAGAATGGGCCCTCTCACTGCCGATTGGGTAACTATTTTGCTCTTTGGTGCCTGAGTTGTGAGTTCTGAATTAGAGAACTTGTGCATTAGAAACATCATGACTTAAGCGATGAATTGGTGAAGTCACATGTTAGACTAGTCTGTACAAAGGGGATTTAGCTCTTATTTTGAAGTTTTCTTTTCTAGTGTGTTCATAAAATAAAGTTTAATTTACAGTATGTTGTCCTGTAAATTTGAGTGATCCAAATGGATCGTAACACCCCTGATCATGAGAAGCAGAAAATGTCTGATCTAGTGAAAACCACAGTAGCAATAAGTGGCATTGCAGATGCAGGTATTTTGCTTATGCTGCATTAGCATCCTTATCTGGCACAAATGCAATGTAGTCTCTCTGTTTGGTGGCTTTGGTGGCTTTTTTCTTTTGTAAGCTTTTGCAGCTTTGTTAGCTTTTAACATCTACCACATGTTTGGGAAAGGAGTTCTCTGGGTGTGCAACAAACAGATATGAAGAACCATCTCATATTTACTTTGAACCTTGTTCTCCTACTGACCTTATTTGATGCTGTATAACTCTGGTAGTGAAAGAATCAGGGAAAACTTCTTCCCTCTCCAACATGCGGTCTATAATTTCACAGACTTCTGTACTGTATTTCCCCTAAATGACATGTTTTTCAGACTTAGGAGTCTTACCTTAGTCACTTTGAACATGGAAATTGTTCCATGCCCGCAATCATTCTTGTTTCTCTCCTCTGAACTTCTCCCAGTATTGTATCACTTTAAGTACCATTTAAAAACAAGACAGCTGTTTTAAGCATCTGTATTTTGAAAGGACAATGCTAATGAGTGAATGGCCCTACCTGCTCAGGGAGAATGTAGGTCTGTTGAGATCCAGGTTCAGTAGGTTAAACCTGGACCCAAAAATGCATCTTCAGAAGTAATGGTATGAACTCTTAACAGTCCAACTTAAAAGGAAAAAAAAAAATCTTTAGTCTCCCATATGTCTGGTTTCTTATCAGCAGGAATTCCTGGCGCCCTCTACAGTGGCGCACTCTGATCTGGTTTGATCATTGAAGGCATATTTATACTAATCTAGCTCTATCCATGCTTGTGATTGTACCAAGATGCATGTTTCAGGAACTTGTCTCCTTTTAACCCAATGCAATGTACATCATCAGTGATGTACACTGGCTCCAAATCCCATCTGCATCTGTAAGTTTACCCTGCTGTTTGCTTTAAAGTTTGTTGGGTTTGTTGTCCTTCACAAAACAAACAACTTGAGCAAATTTAGGGACTGTTATAAAGATGATGTTCCAAAGCCTCTGCTGCCTAAACAGTTTAGTTTATAGGAAGACGTTTTCATGTACTGAGATAAGCTTTGCACAGGGCCATAATAAACCCCACTGCAACATGCTAGTGAATTATTTTCTGCCTTTCAACTGTGTAAGTAAGGTAGCCACAGTTTTCACATTATAAAACAATACTTTGTGCTCCAATCAGCTAGCTCTGGAAGAGCTTTTAAGTAATAAAACCTATTCCCAAAGCTCTGTTGGCCTCATCAGCATTACTGGTACCCAAGAAAAAAATGCCTTTGTGTTCAGAGACACTTGGCATTGGGGAAGTGTCATCATCAAACTGCAAATTAACTTGCATCCAACTGTGGTTACAACTGCAGGTGTGAGGTTAGACAAATGGGAAAAGCCATCATTTTTTAAAAGAGGAAAAAAACCCAGACTTTTCAGACTGGGAAGATCAGGAATAAGAAAGTAAAATAAATATTTTCTTGTTGCTATCTTTCCAGTGAAGTGTGTAACATCAGGACGTCCTTGTAAGACATCAGTTTTTCTGGGAAACTCAGCCTTTCGTTAGTTCAGCCTTTCGTTAGTTCAGCCTTTCGTTAGTTCAGCCTTTCGTTAGTTCAGCCTTTCGTTAGTTCAGCCTTTCGTTAGTTCAGCCTTTCATTAGTTCATCTTCAAAAACCCCAGTGAGGCTAATGGACCACGTAGACAGTGCATTCATCTTGTAAGGAGTTGAATTACTGCATACTGCAGATGAAAAGATACCAGCTTCTTCTCTCCCCATTATCATGCCTTCCACAGCTCCCTCCATCCCTGGTTTGCCTCTCCAGTATTACACACCCTGTGCCGTGTTTGCCCTGGAGCACGGTGGGTTGTGCGTGCTGGGGGGTGTCCTGGGTGCTAGTGCACCTACCCACGCTTCCTCACACATTTTACAGCTATTCTTAGAGAAATATGACCTCAATGATTCATAGAAGGAGGAGATGCTTCTCACTGCCTTTTTGTCAGAAATCAATTTCTGACTGTCACTGTATGCTAACCTATAGTCCCAATCAGATCCCTCCATCACCAGTCAATTTTTAAAGTCCCAAGAAAATAGTTTGTGTTACAGGCTAGTTGTTGACATGTATGTTTCTTATATTCACCAGTTTGGCTGTTACATCCTATAGGGCATGGAATGCTGAAAATACCTGTGTGTGACTTGTAAGTATTAAAAATTAATTGCCAGAGAACAAATGAGACAACTAGGGACAATAATGAGGGAGAGGAGCAGAAGAGGCTATATCAAGAACAACACAGAAATGTCAGCATGCAGCAGCAGGCAAACTGGTTATGCAGTTTTCTTTCTGACATCTGTAATTCCTGTCATCAAGTGGGTCTTGGTTCCTTTATGTTACTGCTCAAACAGTGGTTAAATACTTCTCTTCCTGGAGCAGGAAAAGGACTTTATGGCTCATACCCCTTCTTATGTAGCAAGAACACCTCTATTTCCTTCTGCCCCTTTCAGTCCATCCTTTCTTCAAAATGCTATAATAAGTGCTTTATACAGATGACATTATGGTTTTGGATTGGGAACGATGAGAAAGTCTGTCTTTCCCTCCAGTCTTCTGGAAATGCCTGGGAAGTGATCCACCCTGGCACTGTCATTCTTCTTGGTCAGAGCTGGAGCTCCCCTCTAAGGAGAGGTACTAGGCAGCTGCAAGGATAAAAGTTCTTATATCAGGAATTTATTGGATTTGTATTTCTGGAGATTGGTATGGGAATTAGCTTCAATGGCTCTAGAGTCATTGGAGCTGCCCGGACTCCTCTACAGAGATATTTTCCTCTCCTGGGAAGGGCTGGTTTAGGTTCATTGCAGGCAGAAGTGAGCTGTGCTTTGGGAAGTCCCAACTCAGGCATCCTACTTGCCAGCAATGCAGTATTTGGGACAGGTGCAGAAATCCTATTTCACCCATTTCAGAAGATGCAGCTTCTTACCATCCTAAAATAAATGCAAATATTTTAAGAACAATTTTCTCTTAGTAACTTGTACAGAGACTAATTGTATTAAGGTGAATGCTGTTGCATTTTATTTTGTGTTTCTTCTACTTTGTGCAGAAGCAATGTCATAACAGTGGCATTATTACAACAGAGTAGCAAAACCCATGGAATGGGCTTGCTTTGCATTCAAGCAGATCAGCTGCAAGCTCTTGGCCAGATACCATTGCCAATAGCTTAATTATTTTAGTGTACTAGAGCAGTGTGGATTTGTTCTACCACATCTTCTGTATTGAACACAGAAAGAACATTACCCAGCCTCTAAGCAAAAACTGCCAAAAGAGGCCACTCCAGCTTTTAGAACAAGTGCAGCACTACACAATTAGTGAGAAGCACACACAGCACTACCTACAGCACCAGATCGCAGTAGGCCAATCTGAATGGAAAAGAAAGTGCGGTTTATTTTTCTTTTGTTGTCTATGTGAATACCTTTCCTTGACAACAATAATTTTACATAGCTTTTCTTTATCTGCTTTTCATTATTCTAAGCAGGCCTGTGTTTGGGAATTCCTGTAACAGATTGTGTAACTTCTGCTTCTGATTTTTTTTTTTCCTGGGCTTTCTGCTTCTGATCTGATTTTGCCACTGTGTTGAAGAAACTGATGAGAGCCCAACTTGTGCCTGCTGATTGGGATGCCACTGCACAATTTACTCAGTAGGTCCATTTGTCAGATAGGGTGCTGATTGATTGGATCTTGAACAACTGCACAATTATAAAAAGCAGCATTTAATGGTATTTGAAGAAAGAATGAGCTAAGACCTCATAGCAAAAATGTGTGGGGAAGAAAAGTGTTGCATTTCACTTACCTGCTTTGCTGACACTGCTGTCTACAACATTGCTCACATCTGTGCATCTGCTTCTGTCCCAAAGGGCTTGATGACATGAAGCACAGAAGCACACTTAACAGTATTTTTTCAAGCTGGACTGCAAGCCTTGGGAAAAATGTTCTCTCTGAACATGGTCATAGCAACTTTGAACAGTGGTGGCCAAGCTGGGAAGGTGACACATCTCCTTGCAGTGCCAGAGGAGGGCTGGGTACCAGGTGGCCCCTCTCATTCCCACATCACACACAAGCTTTCTGGCCTCATCACTGTCTCAAAGGTACTTCATATGAGCTTAGTGTCAGAACCAAAATGCCTCAGAAAAGGTGATATTTAAAAAGGCTTTCAGCCACTACAATTTGTTCAGCCTATAGGTCTCTCTTGCACAAATCTTGTCCCTAGAAAAGAAGTGCTTAGGAACGAAGCATGGGCTAAAATAATAGTGCTAGTGGACCACATGCTGCCCATTCAGCTGCAGGCTAAAGCTGCAATCTTTCCAAGATTTTAGCAGCTGCGTGCCCCCTGATTTGGTCTGTTTTGTGCTTGGTTGGCAGGTCCAAGCATGTAAAGAGTCTGGGGAATTTGCCCTTCCTAGATACTCGCCTTCCCCTACTCTTACTGAGTCTACATAGAAGACCATTCCAGGGGGAATGGTCTAAAGTTGCACCAGGGCAGGTTTAGGTTAGATGTTAGGAAAAATTTCTTCACAGAAAGGGTTGTCAGGCACTGGAATGGGCTGCCCAGGGAGGTGGTTGAGTCCCCGTCCCTGGAGGTATTTAAAAGAAGGATAGATGAGGTACTTGAGGACATGGTTTAGTGGTGGGATGGCAAGGTTAGGTTAGTGGTTGGACTTGATGATCTTAAAGGTCTTTTCCAACCTAGATGATTCTATGATTCTATGATTCTAAGACATTGTCAGATCACAAAGTCGAGTGCTCAGAAACAAGCGTGCATGACTGATCCTAAGTCAGCCCCTTTGCAGGACAGCCGTCACCATTGTATATAACAATTACACACTTCTTTCTGCAGGAATAGTCCCTTTGTTGGGTGGGGCGGGAAGGAGGACTGTGAGGTGACTGCAACCCCTGCCCGCTGGATGTCAGTTTCATCTCCTGCAGGAGTGGGGGAAAACATAGTGGGTAAGGGAAGGGATTACCACAGGAACAAGATGAGAGTTGTGACTGTTTAGGCTGAGTGTGCCCTCACTCGCACTGTGCTTCTCTACTGGTTGGTCCATCTGGGATGAGTGATTAGGTGTTTGCAGCTCTGGACTGATTGCAGGCACAGGGCTCCCATGTGTAGTGGTAATGTACTCATTGCTGCAGGAGAAGTTAATGAGGGTTACATGCTGAATCTGTAAAATGTGACAGTCTAACTCCTCTCAAAAATCAGCTTGTTAACTGACCATCCTGATTTTCCAGGTAACTTTTGGCTTCTCACCACTCTGTGCATTGTGAGGCTTATCAGGAAAAGCACATTCATGGTGTGCAACAGAAAGCCTGGGAAAAAAGAGTAACTCTGCTTTCTGAGCAGCACTTGAATGGCCAGTGGGGAGGAAAAGCAGGGCAAGCTGGGGCTTGTGGTTCTCCTTGACCCCTTCCCCCAGCCCTTGCTGAGGCTCCCTCTCTCCTTCCTTGGCCTTACTGATTTTAGGACAGAAACTTCAGACATGTTGCAGTACCCACAAAAACCAAAAGGAGGAGGTGTCATAGATCTTAAGGGCAGAAGGCAAAATTCCTGGCCAAGGTGCGGGGTATCTGTGGACATAGTATGGGTGGTGGGACCCCTCCCTTTCAGTCCTGAACATCTGCAGCGACACATGCTTGGGGTAGGCTGTCTGTGCTAGCAGCTTGAGAGTGGGAGTACCCACAGTGCTTTCGGTAGGACAATAGTGGCTGAAACAATGGGCCACTACAATAATTAACTTCACAAAGACTTCATTGTCCAGTACTTATAACTTTTTATTTTAGTGAATTAATATTATTTTTATTAATTATATCATATTAATATATTATATATTTATTATATATCTGGACAGTTGAACATTTTTCTTTTCCAGTAGGATCAGGTCTTTCAGGCAAATCCCAGCCTGGTGAGTTTCCCCAGGTAAAGTCACCACCAAGGCTGGTGGACTTACACAGACTGGATGAGCACGTGTGACACAGCTCAGAGGCTGTCAGACCTTCAGCCCCACAGCAAGTCTACCAGCTTGGGGCTGGGGTGCAACACAGATCCAGGGTGATGGAACTGAAGCCTGGATTTAAAGATTGATGTGGCTGGGAGGTTAATGAGATTAGTTTGGCAAGTGCCTGTAGTGGCAGAGATCAGAAATCCATTCCTCTCCCCCTTGCTTGGCCACAAAACCCCATCACGGTTACCAGTGAGGGGAGAGAGAGAAAGAGATTTGACTTTGCACTTCCCTCTCTGTCCCTTGAAAGAAAAATAAGAAACATGTGAGAACACCAAATAATAAAAGGACAACAATGTTTTTCCTCTTCCTTTTTATTTCTTCTGTTTCTTGAATTTTGAGGCATATTGTTGATGTCTGGCTGGGATACAGGAGATCCATTCACTCTTGCAATCCACCCCACTAGGCTCCTGGTAAAGGACATGGGGTCATAAAGTCAGCTCCAGGAGCAGCACTAGTCTTCCTAGTGCACATCAAAAAAGATAATAACAAAAAGAACTGGTACATCAACTTCTTCAAAAATCTGGCTGTTGCGTCCCCTGACTTCAGGGTTTTCAAAAAATTTACAGGAAAACAGGGGGACTAATGGGAAAAAAATCAGAATCTGAACAGAAACCATACCTCCATACTATAGGAAAGTACTAAACCCTTACCAGAACACATACAAGAGCATTGATAATATGCCAGCTTTTAAAAGAATCCATATTAACTATGTTTTGTTGTGTTGTAAAGACAGGTAAAAGTAATACCAAAAGCAGCTGTTGTGTCAGAGTTGGATGAACTTACATCAGGTCTTGGTTTGGCTTTGTGCTATTTATCGACTAAGAGGTAGTATTTTATTGCAATAGAAAGATCTACTTTTAATTAGCCTAGGTTGGATGCTGGTATCCTAAGTCTCTGATAAATTTAATTTGATACTAGTGCAAACACTGAACTTGACATGGCTGTGTCATCCTTGATTCAGAAATTTCTCATGAGAAGTACATCAGTTGAGCATTCTTCTTGTGTGACAAGCACAGTGAAACAACATCTTCGTACTCCAACCAGGTTTTCTTTTTTCATCAGAGGTCAAAATTTTTTCTACTATGTCAGCCTTGGAAACACTTTTCATCTGTGTTTCCTCCCTCAAAGCATTTGTAAGTCGTCTTAAGTCTCTTGTTACACTGGGTGCTGGTCCAGAGTGACTCAATGATATGGAACAACTTGCTGATGCAACTGTTTTGGCACCCTAAACAAACATCTAGTGATGTTTTGATGCCTTTCATTCCAAATTAGCCACAGCTCTATCTCCATAAAAACCTGTTTCATTCCATTGCTACAGCCTTGATAGTTTTCTGCTGCCTTTGAGTCAGTCATTTCAGCTGATATTGATTCTAAAGCATTACCAATTGTTTGCCTTTTAAACTGACCTACTGATTTTTGATATATTAACACATATACAGACTGTTGACGTGAAAATGAATCAACTTTGTGGTAAAGTACATTATATATCCTGTAGCTTGAATGTTAGCCTGGTCCCCTGGAGATTTGACAGGAAGATTTGCAATACCTTTCAGTTCTGAGCCTGGCACTGCTTGACTCAGAAGCCTTGAGTATGTTATGGAGTTTCCAAACAACTCAGAAATCAGGCACTGAGATATGAGGGCAAGACCATCAGAAGCTCCAAGGTCCATGCTTCTCACTCACTGTCTCTCCATTGACAAAACTGTTTCCCTGCATTCATTTTATCTTAGGCAGTCTTTCAGATCATTCGGGTTAACTGTTTGGGCACCACCTACCAAAATGTCCTCAAGGTCTCCAGACACAGATGCATTACACACACATACATGCACGCCCATCTTCAGGCATTTCTGAAGCACCCAACTGTCTGACTGTTGAGCCCTGGCCCTCTAGGATGTCTGAAGTTGGTAAGAAAGGAGGTTACATTTTTCTATGTCTCTTCATGAATGTGTAAAGGGCTAGTCAAGTGCTACTGCTAAGAAATAATCTAATCTAAGACACGTCAATATTCAGGTTATGTGTTCATACAAGCAATACCAGGATCTGGCCACTTACTGCAGGGTTAAATTTATTCTGTTAACTCCAGTCTATACCATAGGCTTTGCTGATCATTCCTCTTCTTTCTCTGCAGTGCAATTGTCGCAGAGGTCCCTGTCCAATCTCTCCATGCAGCCCCAGGGGTACACTTAAATACTCCTTCCATGAGAATTATCACCTGGGATGGACCCCTTCGGGTTTGGTGCTTGTTTGCTGGATTGCCTGCGGTAGTGAATGTAATACGCAGAATGCTTGCCTGTGTTTTAAAAACCTGCTTGCATCTTAAAAATAACTTTTGAGAAAACAATTCTCCTTTACCTTTTCCACTAAGCCAGACAATTCACTCATGTCCTGAGTTATATATATCACTTTTCCTCATGCTTTCCTAATAATGGCAATGCTATTTTTCTGGGAAAAGCTCCTTGCTTATTAACCATTCCTCTCCTGCAGCTTATTTCCTCATTGGGATCATAATTCTCTGCAATGTCTTCTTTGGTTTCTTCTGGAAATGTTAATAAAATTTAGTTCTTTATACATAGTTATCTGTAAATGTAAACTGCCAAGATTCTCAAAAGTGACTAGCGATTTTTGCAAGTTCAAACTGAGATGCTGCAAGAAAGCTTGTTTTTCCAGAGAGCATTCCTCTGCCTTCTGAAAATAAGTTTTTCCCCCTCTAAAGTGGTTCAGGTTGGATGCCCATAATGAAGTGACCAAGGAAATGGATGCCTGCTACTGAGTAACTACCACTCACTGGCCTACGGCCTAAGCGTGGAGCCTCGTGTCCAACTCAGCAAGCTGGAAATACCCACAGAAGTCTCTACCAAGGCTGTGCCCCCAGTCCCCTCCGCTGCTGGGACTATTGCTGCATGAGCCCTTGCAAGGCTTTGCCAGGTACCTCCCCAACCCGCCCCACACACGCACCTTCTCATCCTCCCATGCAAAGCCTTTAACACTTAACTTTCAGCCGGTGAACCTGCCAGCAAGGTTCCCAAACAGATGGCAAGTCTCACACATGAGAAAAATTTCTATTTCTAGCCCCATTTTGCAGAACACGCGAGCTCTGGAAGAGGCTTGCTCATGGTCTTGCAACAAAATCACAGAACTGCAATGAGCAGCCAGATGCCTGGACCTCCTAAGCACCTTCCTCCAGCCTCAAGGCTAGGGTGGGACCTGCCTTCTTGCCCAGAGCCCTGCTACTCTTTCAAGCACTACTAGCTGGCCACCCCAGGAGCGCAGGGCTTTGGGAAAGCCAATGGTCATGCCTTAAAAAATTGAGTGGCCTCAGGCCATGAGAGATGAATTTTCAGGCTGTCTGACCATCAGCTCTGGGTTTCTTATCCCTGCATTCGACCACAAACATGCAGCATAAAGGAATAAAGAGTGACTGAAGCATACAACCGAGTATGCACTGTCTGAAGTGAAGAGCTGGGCTCTCCTCAGATTTTCAGGCTTTTCTTTTGTTTTGTCCCTGACACATTGAGAGAGTCTTGCTGTCAGAAGCAGTGGTCTCCTTCCCTCTTGGAAAGGGAAAGGTTGTGGGCATTGCACAGCAGAGTGACAAATTCACGCTGTCTCCATTGCTTGGAAAGTTGTTTTGTGTGTGGAGTTGGGCAGGTGATGGTCGTCTCTGACAGCCAGGTCAGAAAACAGTGAGAGGAGGTTCTCAATCCAAGGTATCACTGAGACCCTAAAAAGAAAGGTGGATGTCCTTAGCCTCTCTGTACAGTCTGAGTGGGGTGAGAAAAGGGGCAATGCCACACCAGAGATGGAAGATACTGTCCTACAGACCATCTGAGACATCTCCCATTTATTCAAGTAGAGCGCACAGCAATGCAGACCTGGAAAGGACAGTGATTTAGGTTTACAAGTGCAAGAAGCAGCCATAGGCTGCTGGGAGAGCCTAGAATTCATCTGTTAAAGATCTCCTGAACAGGCAAGACACACATGTTGTTGATTGCTTTGGTGACCACAGGTGAATGGGTCTACTGCTTGGACAGTCCTAGTGTGGGAACTGTTCCCATGCATGCAAAGCAACATACCTGTACCACAGGGGTTTTGAAGCAGGTGTCTTGTGGGAGTTGATCCTTCACAAACGAGTTTTTCCTAGGCTGTTTTAATAAATCAAGAAAGAAAGCATATTCTGACCAGCAATTCCTTGTTATTATTTCAGCTAACTGCGAACTCTGCTACTATTTTGGCTCAGCCACCTGCTCACTAAAGCTTAGTTTGTTGCTAAGTGTCAAAATACCCTAAATCAGAACTGGTGTCTCAGCTAGCAACCAAGCAGCAGTAACACTAATGAGTCTGCAACATGATTTACATACAGGATCTCAGTGCTTGCTACTATAAGAAGAGCAACTATAGAGACTAGTAGGTCTGCTTGAGCACTGACAGAAAAATCTATCATGATTCTGGTCACCTTTTTTTTTTTTAAATACATATTCAGGGGATTTAGAGCATTTTAGCATCACATATCCCCTCCTGAATTACTGTAATTTTATATTCTTGCTACGTAGGAAGTCCTAACTCAAGTCAGTATTTTTCAGACATATTACAGAAATAGTTTTTTGAACTTAGTAGGGCTTTTTGGCGTTCTGTTTTTGACTAGAAATGAGTATTTTGACACAGGATAAAGCAAAGGTACAGGCAATTTTTGAAGTATTTGACTCTAGAAGCGTTATGGTCAGCAAGTCGGAATTTGGATATCATGATCTTTGGATTATGGCAAGGTGCTACTTTGCTCCTACTTGGCTTGCACTGCTTGGCTCTGGGTTGCTTTTCACAATTGCTTGTGAAGCTCATTAACATTGCTGGAAAATGTTCATGTATGCAAGGGGATGAGGCTCCAAATGTCCAAATACTCATCAGCAGTGACTCAGAGACCAGAAGACATTAACTTATAACAACGCAAACCATGAGGCTGATGCTCCCAAATGCAATTTGAATCCTGGGGTAGCTGGGGAAATTCATTACATAAACTAGCCATGGTGGGCCAGCACCGCTGAGAGTTGAGCAGCAGAACCGGCAGGGTGCATGGGACATCCGCAGACTCGCACCTGGGGTTCCTTTCCCTGGTGATGCTTAATAATGCGCACAGGAAACACCGGCATTCAGTTTTGACCTTCACTATTTGAAAGCACAGAGGGAGAACTGGTGGGAAAAAAAATGGATAATAATCCCTTTCCCTTTCTTTTCCTTTTTAAACCAAGAGGCTTGACCCAGCAGGCTGCTAAACAGTAAAGACCTGCTTTTTCCTCTTCTCTCTCTGCCCCAGCGGGAACCATCAATACCTCAAACTGTGCTATGGTGGGAGCCCTGTCTGGCAAGACAGCTGCTCAGCAGCTGGGAAGTTGCAGGCATTTGCAACCAAAGGGCCTGATTCAGAGAGGCTGTCAGAGCTGCCGGAGACTGGCAGGATCAGGGCAGAAGGGGCAGAGGGTCTCAATGTAGGACGGAGGGATGACAGATCAGAGCAGGGGAGACTAATTTGCAGCACCCAGAATTGGCTTGCGGTTATCCTAGCAGAGGAAAAACTATATCTTATAGGCACACTTGACGCTTCAGTTGTAAAACTACATCTGTTTCTGGTTCAGCAAAGCATGAGAGTACTTGATGATGTCTATGTATGAGGTAATCACTTGCATGACAACAAGATGAAGCATGTTCATCATACTGAAGAAACAAGGCCTTCTAGGAGGAAAATTTGCCATCTCCATTAATGACTCTGCTATTTGCCTGCTGGATGGGAAGAAAAAGAAAAAGAAAAAGAAAAAGAAAAAGAAAAAGAAAAAGAAAAAGAAAAAGAAAAAGAAAAAGAAAAAGAAAAAGAAAAAGGGAAGGGGAAAGGGAAGGGGAAAGGGAAAGGAAGAGAAAGAGAGGGAAGGGAAAGGAAAGGAAATAGAAGAAAAGAAGTAAAGAGAAGAAGAGTGAAGAAACTTTTGGAGTGGAAAAGCAGTTTCAAGAACTGAAAACGGTGTGAGTTTGGTGGAGGTTCTCCCAACCTGAGCTCATTTCCCAAGAAGGAATCAGAAGAAAGCAAATATATTGTTTAAATCCATTAAGGGTGGTGGAAGTAAGCCACACACCAGTATTGCACTTACACTCTGCACAGATGAAGGGAGGAATGCATAGCCTGGCAAGTTTGCCTTCAAGTTCAAGCAAGCAAAAAACTCAAAACAATTAAACAAAAAAAACCCCAACAGATCATAAAGCTGTGGAGGATGAAAAGAAGGAAGGAGGAGAGAAATGTAGATCTCTAGAGCCACTCTCCCAGGAAAGCTGTTCCCTTGCATAGGGAGCCCAGAAGGTTTAGCTCCTCAAAGCAATGCTGATCAATGTAAGGAGGTACTCAAGGAGAAATCCATTTCACACTGAAGTCAACTCCACTGCTGCTTTGGACTTCAGTAATGCCACAATTTCGTATGTTCTGTTGCAAATGAAGTGCATG
Organism: Aramus guarauna; assembly: GCA_013400195.1. Taxonomy (NCBI): domain Eukaryota; kingdom Metazoa; phylum Chordata; class Aves; order Gruiformes; family Aramidae; genus Aramus; species Aramus guarauna. The sequence continues at coordinate 21,994 of VXBL01008712.1, forward strand.
AAAATTCAGTGTATAAATTCTACCACAAAAGAACAGGCCAAGAGTATGGAGGGCCTATTCCTCATCCCTCTTTAAAACTGGACACGCTGCACTGCAAAAATACAGATAAGTACATTATTGGCGGGATGCTCAGAAAGGTAGCTTCAGATATAGCGACCAGTGAAATAAACAATATTAATAATGCCAACTCTCTTATCCATAAAAAGCCTTACTGCAAGGACACAAGCTAAATAAAATACATCTACTACCTCCTTTCTCCAGCACCATGTGATATACAGTACAAAGATATTTTAAACAGCCATAATTGGATATAGTGTAGCTTGAAAAAGTCCTGAAAGGGCATAATTACAATAATCAAAGCAATAATGTGGGATGAGACCTTGTATTATAACTGGACTTCAACCTTGATTCAAAGGATTTTTCTTTCTAAAGCAGAGCCCTGAAATCCAGGTTGTTTTGTTTTTCTGAGGCTATTGCTGATAAGCCTGTGAAGCAGCAGTTCCTCCATCACTGCTCCATTTCAGATGTTGAAGTCTGGCCACCTGTCAGACCCACATGCAGCCTCATGTGTTGTGGTGAGGAGTTGGAGAAAACGCATGGACTTCCTCAACAGAGCACTATTCATTCATAAAAAGTCACCTGTACTACCCACATCCCTTAGAAAGAGTTTGTAACACCAGGCAGAAAAGCAACTGCCTAAAATTTTCATGAACTGAGATATTGGTCCTTGTGACATGAATCGAAAGAGAATCAGAAATGCGCTTGTGATGATGAGTCATGGGTTTAAAGGGATGCTGCCTGGTAAATATTTCTTTTCAGCCTTCCTCATTCTATTACCAGCACAACAGTTTGTCTTGCTACAGCTGTGAAAATCTGCAGGGCTGGATCCTTAGCTGCCAAATACCAGCTGAGCACCCTAAGCCGCCATTCCTTGTTCCACTGTTTTAAACAGACAGGAGAGCCTCCCTGTTGCTCTCGGTCAGGCCCCAGTCTGGCCACGTTGGCCAGCCTTAGCGAGTCACCAGTCACCTGTACAGGACAGTCTTCAAGCCCTGGGGGAGTGAGGGAGGTGAGGCATTTTCTGGCACGAAGCCTAAATGGTCACACCAGGATCAAAACCACAGCATTGCCATTAATGAAAAGGATATTTCACCACCACCCAAGTTGGCGGTGCTCAGCTGTTCTGGATGGGCACACCATACAGCTTGTTCCAGTGATTGCGGCAGGGCACCCATCCACCAGCTACTCAAAGACTGGAGGACATGTCGACATCATGGTCCATGAAGGGTGCATTTTAAGGAGGGATTTCTACACTAAAGCATAGGGTGGCTCTGGAAGCACTCCTCTCATGGCATGAGCTTGTAGCAAAGCAAGGAATGGTTCCACAAAGGTGCAAGAGAGCAAATTACATGTAAAGCTACCTAGGTTTGCAGAAGATGTTTACAGAAATTCATGCAATTGTGTAATCAGCTACCCACCAGTGGTGGAGGCTATATGAAGGAGGCAAGTGACCAGCTTTCTGCTCATCCTTATGCTGGAGTAGCTACATGAAGAGGACTAATCCTACATTTGGAAGTGCTAGCGGAGGAGAGAGATCTTTGGATGTCTCAGTCAACAGTAAGAACTTTCTAAAGGTGAGGTCATGTTTGATCACCTAACATTGGTGCAATCAGAGTGCCAACGAGAAAGCTGCAGCTAATATTTTGTGGCCTGAAACTGCCAGAGAGACCTTTCTCCCACAACAAGTGCAGACATCTTTAGAAATATCTCACCCCTTCCCTCATCATGGCATCCATGCAGGCCTTGATAACAACCAAGTTTAATTATTTTGGAGTTCTGTGATAATTTAAGGGAAAATATTTTGTCACACCCTTTGCATGACTCCCAGTACCACTGTATTCTCCAAAACATTGTGCATAGCTTTGTGAATGTCCAGCTACGTCCAGTTCAACAAATGACCCATTGAACAACATCATCTATGTGCTGGCCACCATCAACATTGTGTAGCATAAAGGCCTGTTCTCTGAGTGTCCTTGGACTATGGCATGATCAAGGGCACCGAGGCACTACAGAGCAGTCGGGCTGTGACTGACAGGGGGACTCAAGATTTACAAGGGTACTACTTGAGTTAAACTGTGAAGACTCTGCTACAAGTTGCACCTGTCTCCAGATAATGTGCAGAAGATAGTAGAAAGTAGAAAAGCACATTAACCAGGGCTGCTGAGCAGGCCTTCAAATTTGGAAGGTATGTGAGGCAAGAATTTATATTCTGTATATTCTGCTATATTCTGTATATTCTGCTGATATTCTTCCCTCACCACATTCAGCCAAAATCTCAGTTGTGACCTGATTATACTAACTGAGGTAGAAGATCACATCACAGTTGATTGTGTTTGGATGATTCAGGCAGATTCTCTCCCTCTTGATATGGACCTTTCTGTGGCAGGGAAACCAATCCAGATCATGGCAAACTGTCATGCATATCCTCCAGGATGGGTAACATGGAGCCTTTTTTCAAGGGAGTGTGAGGGAGGGGAGGGCAGCTGGTCCTCACAGTGTGGAGCTACTCCTCCTGCTTCAATGAAGAGCTTGAAAGAGAATTAACATTTTTTGTCATAGAGAGTCACTCTAGATATCTTTAACAACCACAACTTGCAGCTTGACCAGCCAGTTCATGGCTTTGCAGATCTCTGCAAAGTTCACCTGCCCTTGGACTCAGAAGAGGACATGAATACACATACTTACTTCCCAAAGCAGAGACAACAAGAACTTCTGAAGGCAACCTATCACATGCAGACATCAGTGAGCCACTGTTAGGACACATACTCCTACAGATGTAAGGTGCTCATTGCTGAACTTTGGGATGGTGTAGCAGGTGGTAACAAAGGTCTAGATGTCTCCACACCCTACCTCCAGCAGTGACCCACAGATGCCTAAGGAATACATATGTCTGGGGCAAATGCATATGATATTTTCTACTGTCACTTCCCCAGGATTCAACTGTTTTTTGCTCATGGCCTTTCTGAGGTGGAGGTGGTTACCTCAGTCTTTCATGAACTCATGTAAATAAACCATAAGGAGTTCAGCTTCCTTTGGCAGAGTCCCCCAGGTTTGGCCGCTGCTGCATGAAGAACTGCATGGGTTTGAGTCTGATTCCCACCTGCTTCATTGGTGCCCCCTCCTATCTCTTAGGTGAGGGTCTGCATGATGCATGCACAAAGCTGTCAAGGCACAGTGGGCATCAGCCACCTAACGCCAAGCAGACACCATCCAGATGCCGCATGCTAGTGCAGTGGTAGCAGTGGCCGTGCTGAAGGGCGGCATCCAGGCACGGTACTGTAGGGGGTTTTCCAGAGATGGTGTAGCACAGGGCAGGGGCCTCCTCTGCAGGTGCATCTTGTGATGTGCAGTGTGGCTGCACTCGGGGCAGACAGCTCATGAGGGTGGTCACAGGCCGAGTGGAGTCAGTGGGCAACCCTGTGTAGAGCAGTGCCAAGATGGTTACGTTGACCTTGTAGTTATTTAGTTCACTGTTCCCTGCCTGCCGACAACTGTGGATTGTCTCTCATCCTCTACTGAGACAGCAGGTTCCTTCACAAACTGTGTTTTGTTCAATATGCAGCACTGCCATGTTGTGATCCTTGACTTCTTGCTGGGGGACAAGCGGAGTTGCAAGGCTCCATCACTGAATGGTGACTCAGCATAGATTAAGGGGCAGGGAGGAGGGAGAGCATTTGAAAATACTGATGTCACAGCCCTCCTCTCTTCCTCAGGTTCTGTTTTCACTCTAGCTTCCTAAGAAAAACATTAATCTAAAAATAATATAATAAAGAAGCCTTCCACATTGACATGCGAAGCAATCTTTGCTCAAAAGCTGCAAGACATCGTCAGCTTGTGGAGCCTGTCAGCAGGTCAGCACTGTGACTGAAGTTTATTAGCAGGGCTGACAAGGTTGTGCCGGTCTGTCTGTGCCAGCAGCAAATCACAAGGTTTCTAATTCAGAGCCTCTTATTAACAACAGTCCCTGTTCCTTGTTTTTATTTGTAGGACTGATTGAGGGCACTGTAAATCTGTAAGTGAGCAGTCCAAGGACTTGCGTTAGAGTCCGGGGGTCAGTCTCAGAGGAGCACAGCTTTATAAGTATGTGCGCTTCCCATGATTTCCCTGGTTTACTAAGATAGAAGCTCTGATAAAAAGAGCATGCAAGCTAATAGACAAGAGAAGTAGGTTGCCCACAAGTTACTGGTGTTCTTATGCTCTCTTGCCTCTAGAGAGTGGCATTCTTGTTGGAAATACACAGCTGTCATGCAGACCTTATCAGATAAAAGGCAGTATGCCTAAAAAAAAAAAAAAAAAAACCAAGAAAGAAAGAAAGAAAAAGGAAAGAAAAAAGAAAATTGCTTTATTTATTGAATTCTGGTGCTTTGTACCAGATGACTCATTGTCACACTTCTTTTCCCTCTTCTCACTGAACTAGAAACGTGTAGCATGTTACTTTCATCCATTGTGACTTGTTGATAAGATGAAAGGACAAATTTTAAACTTTAAGACTTTTCTTATCCTATCAGAGATCAGGAACTTCATTAAATTTTTCCCTCTGGTCAGCTGGTTGGCATTTGGAGCTGAGGAGTGCCATGTAGTATTAGTAGCCCCAGACCTGAAATTTAAATATTTTATAGAGTTTTTTTGCATTGATTCTGGGACCCTCAAGGTGTGGAAATGAAGGTCATTTGAAGTCACCAGCTCTGCTTGTTGGGTTTTAGCCAAGGACATTTGCATACATATCTTCCTCAGGTATGGTATTTTTAAAAATCACACAAATTACAGACTTGCCCATTGTTTCCCAGAGTCTGATCTAACTCTCTAGGAAGCTGACAAGAGTATTATTCAATTTTAATGAGAATTGGGTAAAGACTTAGAATACAATGGATCAGCTATTCATTTAGCATGAAGTCAACAGACCACAACTGGCTTCAGCAAAGATGTGCCAATTTACAGCACGTGAGGAACTGGCAACATATTGTTCCTCAACAGCTAAAAAATGCACTGACTCTACAATCACAGACTGGTATCAGGATTTTGGTGTCAAAACATTTGGATTTAAGCTGGTTAGGTCAGCAGGTGGGGTAAATAACAAAAACCAAGGGAATATTGTTTCTTAATAAACAGTGCCACTTCTGTTATTCTTTCATGTTAAGTGTCAAAATCCCAAATATTTGCATGTGAAACATTTTGATGTGTATTCATCTGAAAGGAACACAATCTAGCACAGACCTTCTAGTAGAGCATATCCCCCAGCTTTTAGACCAGAAGCAGTAATAGAAGTGTATTTGGCAGATTATGAAAGCCAGGCAGACAACTCGACCAAGTCCTTAAATACCTGTCCTGGAGAATTTCTAGATCTTGTCAAATCATATTATTCTATTTTTACTAAATGAGAAAAAGGTCCACAGGTAGGAGGCTGAATTTGTATAGAAATAAAATGTGAGATTAAGACAAGAACAGTTCTTTATTACATATAGCTGTTTTCCTTATGAAAAAAAAAGGTAATTAGTTAAATTAATTACTTTAATTATATAGACCCATTATAATAGCTTTTGATCACTTTAAATAATGACACAATGCTTAGGAGGTAAAGTTCACCTAAGAAGAGTCAACATGGATAACCATTTTGGCTCAAAGGGGTGGCTGCAGTTAGCGCACAGCAGGATTTTATGTAGATAGAATGAGGATAAAGAAAATTGATTTTTAACCAACCATGAGGACCACAGAAAGAAATTACCACACCCCTTGAGGGAACAGAAGTGCAGTCACCACCATGGGAGGAGAACTAGATTTAATTTCTCAATGAAGCTGAATTTCACCAAGATTCAATAATTAAACTGCCTTCTTTAACAGTCAGGATATTTGCAGCCAAATGAATGTTTCTTCCTGCTTAATAAATAGGAAGGCATATTTGCATTCAGTGTTCGCCAGGGCTAAATTATAGCTGCATCATGCCTATTAAGGAAGTTTCTTCACCCTAGGTTTTCCACAGCAGAGTCTCGGGCTCTAAGTCTGATGAGATAATTTATTTGAGTGGTACAGCAGTCATAACAGCTCGAGCTGGGTGGCTCCATAGAGGGACACCAAAGAAAGAAATCCCTGGGCAATTATAGCCTTACAATCTAATTTCCCCTCCCTTCATGCAACAGTTCAGACCAACAGTAATATTAAGGTCTGGGGTCTTCACCTTCTTCATTGGGTCCTTTCTTTGTCTCTAGGCAGGTTGTCTCTTTTCTTATCTCTAAAGCTGCTGCTTCTGCTGATGGTTGTAGCTTCCTTATCTTCTGGCTGGAATCAGCTCCAGACCCTTCTTTTACTTAACTCAGCAAAACTTCAACAAAAGTTCAATATATCTAGGTGAAAGTTCACAGCTTGTGGCCTAAGGTTTCAGCAAATTTATCCACCTATGCTAAGCTAGTTATGCCAACACTTATGCTAAGCTTGATAACTTGTCTACTTAGAGGCCAAAAACTGTTCAGATGAATCTGAGTGCTCGATAGAAGCCATGGGTCAAACTCCACCACCTCCACTCGTGTTTGTCAAGCAACGCCATGAATCACGGTGGTCCCGACCTGACACTAGCTCTTCTCATCAGCTGAAGGGAAATTTTGACTTAGAAATGGAAATTCCTTCAAGGTTATGTGTTTCACAGGCAGCTTAGCTGTATTAAGTTGCACCAGTGTATATTGAAGAAAATGTTTGCCATGGGCTCTGAGCCAGCTTGATCTCAGCTGTTAGGGTCTGGACAAGCTGTCACAGGGAATGGACCACTGTCACACAATAGCTGTGTGTCACAGGGTGTTATGAAGAGCTACAAAGAGTGAGGGGTTGGAGACATTTGAGATTGCTTGGGATTCGCCCAGAATTTACAGCATTCTCCAGGCAATCCAAATGCAATCTCTGCCATGCTCCTTTCCTCCAGGTTTTAGAAATTAAAAATAGAGCAGATGATTTGCACTGGGCTCTGCCCTACCACCACCACCACCAAGCCCCTGAGCTGTCTCCAGTTGGCTGCTTCTGGTTTACAAAGAAATTTATCCCAAAGAGGATACCTGCTGCAACGCCAGTCACTGCCTGGGGCTGGCCAGAATCTCCAGCCAGCATTCCCGAGCTCCCAGTGCAGAGCAGAGCCACTGGTTCAGGCCCTGCTTGCACCACACAGCAGCTGATCATCCCACCACTTGCATACGCAAGAAGCCTTAAGGAGAAGAGAGAGGAAACAGCAAAGGCTGGGAAGAGAAGTGGACCTGAGGAGACAGAAAGAGAAGAGGAAGTAATGGACACGGACAGTGAGACTGACGACAGGTACAGTGGGATCAAATGCATCCTCAGCAAGTTTGCCAACGACACCAAGCTGTGTGGTGCAGTCAACACGCTGGAGGGAAGGGATGCGGTCAGAGGGACCTTGACAGGCTTGAGAGGTGGGCCTGTGAGAACCGCATGAAATTCAACAAGGCCAAGCAGAAGGTCCTGCATGCGGGTCAGCGCAATCCCAAGCACAATTATAGGCTGTGCGAGGAATGGATAGAAAGCAGCCCTGAGGAGAAGGACTTGGGGGTATTGATTGATGAGAAGCTCA
>VXBL01008712.1:29644-53266 GCA_013400195.1 Aramus guarauna
GGTGAGGCACTGGAAAAGGTTGCCCAGAGAGGTTGTGGAGGCGCCATCCCTGGAAGTGTTGAAGGCCAGGTTGGATGAGGCTTTGGGCAACCTGGTCTAGTGGAGAGTGTCCCTGCCCATGGCAGGGGGGTTGGAAGTAGATGATCTTTGAGGTCCCTTCCAGCCCAAACCATTCTGTGATTCTATGAAAGGAATAAGGAAGGACATGAGCCAGTTATTATGGCATTTCAGTGGATTGGCAAGGAGGAGAATAACTGTGTCTGGGAGGAATTATATTTGCTCACTTCTTTCTAAATTAGGATTTGTAAACTAAAGTGAAGAAAATAATTGTGGGAAACAAGATGCAGGTGCAAAGCAGGAGGCAAAACATGGCTGGTAATGAGGAAGAGGATTCTCGTTCGGCACGCAGAGGAACCAGCAGGGGAACCAGTGAAGCAGATGCTGCTTTCTGGCAGCTTGAGTGAAAGGTAATGTCAGAAAAGTCAGGAGGGGAAAAGTCTTGCCACTTTTTATGGTTTTTTTTTCAGTCCCCATAATAAGTTTTATGACATTACAAGATCATTTGAACTGGAGAAAAGAGTGAAAATGGATGTCTTGCTGCTTGTACATGGATGACAGCAGGGCAGCAGCCAAGTGGAGGGACTCTCATGGGTTCCAACTGGAGGCAGAAGCACACTGGTGTGAAGAGAAATGCCAAATGCTCTCCCAGAGCTTGTGTACAAGCAAAATTGCTCCTCAACTTCTCAAGACCCCTTGAAAATTTGAAACACTGGAAAATTATTTACTGTAAGATAAACAAGGAGACTAGTTCCCAAATGGGAATCTTCATGGAAACAGGCTTTAGACAGCTGCTTAAGAGAATGTTTCCTTCAAAACTTTAATTTATCATAAAATTATATGAAGGAATTGTAAGTTTTGTTATTCCTTCAGAAATGGCCTGAGCTGTGTAAGGGGACCTGCAGCTCCCCTAGGTCTTCCTGCCCCATGTTCACGCTTAATAAAGCAGTGATTGGCAGATGTCATGTTGAGAAGGCTGTTTTGTAGTCCCTGAGGGAACAGAGGATTAGGTATTAGCTAAGCTGCAGGTGCAAAGCACCACCATGACACCTACTGGACCCATGACTGGAATAGCCACTAATTGGTTTTGTCAATGAGAGGTGCAGCAGCTAACCTGTAGCTGCAAATTCAAGCTCTGATGATGTCCTGTTGGTCCAGCCGCATGAGCTTCCGCACAGACTCAAGGCAGCGGCACATACAGAGGTGGCAATTACTTTTGCATGGAAGTTGTCCAAAGCTTTTTTGTGGCAAAGCTTATATTGGAAAGCTTGCCATAGAGCTGCTTACAGCCTCACTCTGTGTTACTCATCATATTGCTGTGTTGAAGGGCAAACTCACTAACCTCCCTATTGTTATAAACCACAAGGGAGATGACTGAGACCCCAGCTTTGGGAAAGAGCAACACTGACTGGTTGGACAAAAATTGGATGAATCCTCAGGTCATGGAGGACTGACATTACCTGCAGACATCAAGATTATCTGCAGAAAAGAACTTTATCATTGAAAAGTGGAGGCAGTGGGGGCATAACTCAAAATACTTTGTCTTCGATTTTAGTCTGGGCCTTAATGTATGTTCATGTCTAACGCTGTCCTCAGAGGAGCTCTCTGTGCCTGGAAACACGCTTACGATGATGCCAGTTCTCAAAGTATTGGAAGTTAAATTGAATCTGATACATGATAGTGTTTAAAAAAAAAAAAAAAAAAAATCAGTGGAGACAAAATGCACCAGTGTAAAGCAGACTTTTAAAGATACCACAGATCAGACAACACCCTCCTGGGCTTGCCAACATCAGTGACTGACATGAGACAGAGACTCTGAACATACGGCTTGGTTACATTAACGGATTGAAGCTGCAACACTTCTTGGAGAACCGTTATTTATTTCAAGGCCACTGAAAGATACAGTGTGGCCTTCTCCAAGAAGCAAACATCACCACCCTGGCTGCATCTTCCAGCGGTCATCAAGACATGACTACATCAGGTTGGCAGCACCACCTGCAGCAGCACCTAGAACATGGCTCAATGATTCCTGCAGCCACTCTCTTTCACTGCCTTATTCCTCTTCTTTTACATATTGCTCTTTGTGCTTGTTAGCTGATAAGCAGCTAAGACAAAGTAAATTTTTATCATGTGCGATCCAAAAAACATCCTAAAAGTAATACCCAGAGCAATGAAACATAGTTAGCTGCTTACCAGATCCTGGAGCAGCTGTTATGAATTTGTGTTTCTCCGGACAGGTTGTTAGAAAAATATTAGCTCTGAAAACAGTATCCTCTGTGATGAGATTTACTGTGGGGTTTTTTTCCTCACTTTGTATGTAGTTTGCATGCTGTTTCTTTAAAGGACTAATCAGAATGATGAACCACTTCCATAGGTCAGGAAGGATTCCCAACTCTTCCTCTCCCTCAAAGCAGGACAGCACAAGACCACCTCTAAAATCATCAACAATATAATAAAATTAATTTTTTCCCAATTGATAAGGGAGCAGGAAAAAAAGATACTGATACAATAAAATTTACTGCCTTATATTTCAAGTACTTGAACCACTTGGCCTTCCTTGTTTGTATCTTTGATAAGAAGCTGAAAAGTTCTTCAATGGTGGCAGTTACTACAAAAACAAGCCAACAATCACTTGCCATAAAACCCTGAATCAAAGTTGATTTTTTAATCTTGTAGCAGTAAACCCAAGCCTTTTACAGAGGCGTAAACCTGATTCCTTCTTTAGCCCAAGACACTCCTCTATCATCAACGCATATGCATCAAATGGCAAAATTTAGCCTGGAGTAGCTCTTCCTTTATGATCTTCCCAGCAAATATTACTTTTCTATCCCCCGAGGCCATACAGATATCCTGAAGTAATTAGAGACAAAGTTAGAGCAACTCTCAGCTCGAGGGATTAAATCAGCTTGTTGGAAACCCAGGATCAAGGAAAAGCATTTCCTTCCTAACGCTCTGAGCTCCTGGTGGGCTCAGCTCTGGGGCAGGAATGAGCCACTACCCGAGTCCTTAATCACAGCTCTTTAGAGGTGGTGTATGTGTTGTCTGCTGCATTGTACAGTGGTATGGCTCCCAGCTACAAAAGTCCAGATCGGTTTTCTCCTACGTTTATCAGACTAATTTAAATCACGCTAATTTAGATCTCACTTAAAAAAAAAAAAAAATCATCCCTTGTGTGCCATGACTTTATATGATTTTCTTCCCTTTAAGAAAAATCAGTATGTTAACAATTCAGCTGGTGCAAATTTCACTGAGTGTCTGAAATATCCAGAATGTATTTCAAAATAAATTCTTTACTTCTGCCTAATTTTCCCCAGACCCAAAGAATAATGAACAGTTTTATGTCCCGCACCAGCTTTGTGACTCCTTGGTGGAATTCTTCTCTCCACCTTTCCAAGTTCAGTCCCTTTCTCAGGATGCAATTTCAAGCTAATAATACTAATAATTCTGTGCCTAGCAGTCCTCTAAAGTCAAGGATACACAGGAGAGATGTGTGGTTTGGGTTTGTTGGGAGGCAGTTGCCTCTTTTGACAAGTGACATCATAGCCTCAGCATTTTCTTAAGTTTGTGAAATTGTTTTTAGGGTCTGTTTTACTGCTGTCTTCTAAGTCTGTGTATCTACAGCATCTTCACCTTTATACACTTTGTGGAGCTCATTACGTTAATTGTTTGACCTTTCCTATAATGAAGTAAATGTTCTGCTGCTCGCATTACTGACCTTTCTGCGTGATGCTTCCAGATCTATGGCTGGAAAACAGATCCTGTTGGAAGAGGTATCAGGAGAGCTTTTAATCAAACGGAGTCCGGGATGGAGAGAGATCCCACGTGGATCCCAGCGAGTGGTAGCAGACGCCCTGTTCTCGTCCCATCAGCCCACATGTGAAAGGACATGAGGGACCTCTGACAGGTAGCAGCTGCTGCCATAACAAAGTGTAATACAGTGTGCGAAGTTGCAGGTGGTTCCTTAAAAACCTGTAAGTACTAAAAAACAATGAATAAATCATAAATAGAGTCACAATTTTCAACCCTACTAATTTAAAAATATTGCTATGATTGATGTGAGATTGCAGTCTCTTGGCCTGAAAGTCACACTGGGTTTAGCAGAGCAGAGTTTAAGCTCCATGTTGGAGAGCCCCAAAAAACACAACCTGGACCATCAACTAAAATACAGACTACACACTGTGGCCAGTGAAAAGCCACATAGTGTGGCTGGCAATGCTTTATAAAGTCCATTTTGATGGAGTACATGTATGTGAACAGAAGCAATAAGAAAATAGGAAGAGCAAAGGAAGAAAATAAGTGTTGGAAGAAAAGCACAGGAAAGAAAGGGGCATAAGTAAGCAAAAACTATTATTTTAAGGAAATTTCTGAGTGGGGAGAAAAACAAACAACACAAACCAGAAAAATAGAAACATTATTTTCTGTTGGTGGATTCTTACTGTTCAAGGAAAACCAAGATGTATTCCCACAGTGGATATCTGTTGGATCACATGAGAGAAACAGCCGGCTCCATCAACCATTTTTCTAACAAGCTGAAATCTGGGATGAAGCAGGTAACAGAAAGAACCAGGGTGATATCCAGGGAGATTTGGTTTTTAAAGCCCAGGAGCTGCAAGGGCAAGAAATACAAGGTTAAATGTAGGCCAGCTGCAGAGCCAGAGTCGTCCCCAGTGAGCAAAGCATGAGCTAGGATCTGAGAAATCTGATAGCACTTCAGATTTATCTTTCACTTCACTTCACTGTGCTGTGTTTTAGTCCCACTGATGTGAAATAGAGCTCTTTCCTACCTACCAGAGTAAGCAATGAGAAATAAAGTAATTTAGCACTCTGGCAATACCGGTGTGGTTAGCTGTATATCACATAAGTGACAAATCTAAAGAAACTCTCATTTTCCAAGATCCTAAAAAAAAAAAACCCCAAAAAACCCCAAAAAACAAAACAAACAACCCCACAACCAACCAACAAAAAAAAACCCCAACCCCATAAACCCAGTCTGAAATAATTTGTTGATAGCCTTTGGAAGCTGCCAGTTAGACAATAGCTAGGCTCCAAGAAGGAAAGGCCAGATAGGTTTTCATTTTAGCTAGAGCTTGGGTCGCACTTGCAAACCACCTACAACTTACAGCTTTTAAGCCCGAATATCCTTGCAATGCCAGACCAGAGTCACACGGGAGCTGTGTGGTCACCTGGGCAGGCACTGAGATGAAACAAGGCATAAGGTGATGCTGGTGCTAATAATGCCAAGCTGACTCCAGCCCAGCACTGTGCCTGCATCAAAAGCTTCCAGCAACAAGTGTGGCAATCAGTAAAATTTGTAACTAAATTATTTAGATGATATAAGTAATAGATAAATTGTATAATGTATTATATAAGTTATATGATTAAATCTTATTTGTGAGCTAGGAAGTCCAGCGTGCACATGAATTTGACTATCCAAAGAAGGTCAACTCCTCTTCTCAGCCATGTTCCAGAAGCACCAAGATGTATCTCGTGTTCCTCACAGGTTTGAGGGGAGGTAGTCATCCACAGAGAGGAGACAATGACATTTCCTCTGTGGTCTCTTCACGACAAGGCCTGGCTGCATCTGACATAGGACCTCACAACAATCTGATGATAACGGCCCCAGTAGCCCTTGCTGGCTGGCATCATCCCAACACTGAAAACACCAGCATCTCCCCTGCCCCTCTCATCTGACACAATCCTGGCATGGGGGACACCCCCACCACTGAGGCTCCCATCCATCGGTGGCTACCTGTACCACCATCTTAGCAACAGCAGCCATACAGGCACATCTAGAAACCTGTTTAACTAGCAATAAACTACAGAAAGTAGGAAGAGAAAGAAGCAAATATGGATCTTCTAGGAGGTTTTAAGCTGCTTGCCCAGCTTTCCCTAATTTGCCTGAGTTTTCTTTTCATTCATAAAATTCTAGCATAGACAGAAGAGAGCTTCCCAATCTGCTTCACTTGTAAAGGCACAGCACCTTAGCAGGTAGGTAGACCTTTTTTGTTTAAATAAGAGTATAGGTTGTTGCTGACATGCAACAAATTAAAAGCAGAGGGATATGTTAAAATGATTATACTGCAGAAGTCTTCAAATTAAATAATACCCTTGTTAAAATATTTATAGGAGAATATTTTTTCAGGGAAGAAAGTTAAATAATCACATTAAAGGCTTCTGCACCTTGAGTTTTGACATAGAATGCTTTAAAATAAAATTTTAAAAAACCCCAAACAAAAAAAAAACCTGAAAATCCTGTACCAACAGGAAACCCTAGTCTCAATTTTCATGCTCGTCTCTCTAAGATTCCTTGTCAGATTAACCTCAGACTTTACACACACAAAAATCCTCCTCCAGCTAGAGAAAATAATTGAAAAATTGCAAGAGAAAGCAGAAAGTCAGAAAAATGAGGTTTAGTATGTAAAGCTAGGCATAATCTTCACAGTGGAATCACTGGAGGCTTCTTAATACGTGAAATATTTTAAGTTCTATACCTCATATTCTCACTGTATTGTATTTATAGTCTATCAGACTGCTAGATTTCCTATTGTTCCTCCTGATACTTTTTTCTGTTTTGAGACCTTTTTTTTTTTGACGAAGGGCAGAATCCACACTCAATACAGGTGTAAGAGGTGAACAACTGTCTCACTTTTGAGATGCACGGTGCGGCTCTATCCGCCAGCATGCTCAGTGCTGACTGATGCAAGACATTCCCCAGGTGTTCACATCCAACCTCCAATCTCTTAGCAGCTTCATCATTTTCATCACTGGGGGACAAGTGCATTAGATGTGGGACTGGGCTGGAGAGTCTGCAAAGAGCCTTCGCTTGCTGGCCTGAAGGTCTTTCTGGCAAAAGATATACTGAGCCACAACCACTGCTATGAGCAGTGGCAAATAGCTCTGCTTTTGTTTTCACAGAGAGAAACCCAGCCCCAAACAATTTTTCCCAACAGTTTGTGAGTATTGCCCTGGAACTTCTGGTCTTGACTGGCTTCTTCAACCTACTCAGCGGCTTAGAGGCTTCCCGTTATCAAGAAATGCAGAAATATTACATGTTCTCTTCCAGTGTCAAAACCAGCTTCTTTTAATTCTGGTGCAAAACCAGCTGCTTTTTATTCCGATGCAGGCTTGAGGGACATGAAATGATAGAATCACAGAATCACAGAATGGTTTGGGTTGGAAGGGACCTTAAAGATCATCTAATTCCAACCCCCCTGCCATGGGCAGGGACACTCTCCACTAGACCAGGTTGCCCAAAGCCCCATCCAACCTGGCCTTCAACACTTCCAGGGAGGTGGCAGCCACACACTCTCTGGGCAACCTGTTCCAGTGCCTCACCACCTTCATAGAGAAGAATTTCTTCCTAATATCTAATCTAAATCTACATTTCTTCAGCTTAAAGCCATTACCCCTTGTCCTATCACTCGATGTCCTTGTAAACAGTCCCTCTCCAGCTTTCCTGTAGGTCCCTTCAGGTACTGGAAGGCTGCTGTAAGGTCTCCCCAGAGCCTTCTCTTCTCCAGGCTGAACAACCCCAGCTCTCTCAGCCTGTCCTCATAAGAAAGGTGCTCCAGCCCTTAATCTACGGCCTTCCCTGCTGAACTCATAGGTGAGTTTGCAAAGTACAGAGAGTTAGCAGGAAAGGTGTGTTGAACGTTTGCCCAAGCAGGTCACAGGCATGCTGACCCAAAATATTGCCATTTGCTTGAGTTTTGTTTCTTAGGCAACCCAGCTCAGCCCCCACTTTCGGTAACACCAATTCTTGGATGCTTTTTTCCCCATTAGACAGAGTGCTTGGATGCCAGTAACTTTGTTATATGTATCGTATTGCAACACAACACACTGCTTTAGTTCTTGTACGATGTTCAGCGCTTTCATGAATTATATTGATTCTAGAAGAGTCAGATGCTGCTCTTATTGAAGTCAATGACAGGACTTCCATGAAACCTGATGCATGCTCACTATCCATTTAATCACTCCTCAGAAAGCAATGAAAATATCAAGTGGCAGGAAGCAGGCAAGAGAAACACATTGAGCTGACTCTGCAGCAACCAGTTCTTCAGATCAGCCCCAGCATTAAAGCTGATCACAGCCCCAAAACGCTGTTTTGGCAGCCGAGATCAACAGCGTGGAGGGGGGGGTGCAGTAGCTGTGCTCCCTTCCCCTGGGGACCCCTGGCAGCTCCCTGCAAGGGCTCCCTCTTTCTGCACCACCAGGGTTTTCAGCCAGGAGGTCAGCTTTGCTGTCCGGTCGCTCCGAGGCACAGCTCACAACACACACGCAGCCGGCTTAGCGTGTAGTAAGAAGTCACTGCCAGCCAGCTGAGCTACATGAGATAATCCCATTCGTCCTGCCCTTCCATCTCCAACATGAGATCAAATTGATCTGGAGCCCAGTACTTGCTATGAGGGACAGATGTTTATTAAGGGTAGAAGCTGATCTCGCTGTGATATATGGCATGCACCGGTCTAGTGCCGTGCACCTCTGTTTCCCTTAGCCATCCTTCCCTCCTCTGCTCAGCCTGGCAATCTCAGCTGAAGAATTCCCCTCCAGAACAAAACAAGCTGTACATTGCAGGAAACCCAGTTGTGATACCAGAGCTGGGATCTGGGCACTGCCTAAGATTGCTAGCATGAATTTGCTGGAGAATTTCCCAGATGCCTTCATAATTTATTCTTTCAACGTTTTGGGGGAAGTAGGGGGAGAGACACTAGAAAGTACACCCATCCCTCATCAGTTCTAAGTAAGAGTAAACACCCAGTTATACTCATTGATATATTTAACAGGTTGTATGAGAAATTGCTAGCTGTTCAAACATGTAATTATGTGTTAACATGCCTGCCTAACAGGGCAAACACCAGCAATGATTCAATAATTGGAGTATGGAATGCTTTTCTTCCTTGTTTCCCTGCAGACTGGAGGCATCCTATGCACGTTTATCTGTCTAAGTTTAAAAAAAAATAAATAAATGACCTTTTAGGAGCCCTTGAGCAGCTTGGCAATTGTGTCGTTCTAGTTCTTTCAACAATCAGATAAACTCAAGAGCAATGTTATTTCCTGGCCAGGGGAGTATAAAGTAAGCTACTGTTTCTCACATAACCTGCTTCCTTGTGCTCCTGAAACTCATACTGCACAGGCAATGCTTTTCCCTGATGACTATTCAAAGCCTAGAGAGCTTTGCTTTTTACCCTATTTAAAAATAAATACATGCTAATTATAGGACAAAAATAAAAAATCTCCATTCTACTGTGCTGTGCAATTCTGCTGCTTGGCATGGGCAGAGGGTTCAGTGCACTGTTGCTGTGAGCAATGGGGAGGGCTGAAAAGGAAAAATCAATGCCATTTCTTGTTCAATTAAGTTCATTGTGATTCAGAACCACCTCCTCACACTGCAGAGCCTGCAAGAGATCAGTGCTGCAATCACTACCTTTTAGCAGCTTGCTTTCTCCGTCTGGACCTGCACAAGGCACTCACTGGCAGGGCATCACACTTTGCTCTAAGAAAAAGAATGGGAAAAAAACCCCGTCCTTACAGGACCCTCTGAAATATTTTGCCATAAATCATGGGTCTTCAGGTAGGCATGTCATGGAGGGGGAAAGAGGGCAGTTTCCTCAATGAGTCATTTTATTTAGTTGTCAGAACTACCACTGTCTTTTTACCCTTCAGTAAAAAATTTGTTCTCCTTGCTACCTTGCCGAGAAATAGCTGCAATACATATCTTGCTGCTTGGTCTCACTGAGGCTAAGCAGTGTGATGGTCTGACTCAAAGTCTTTTGGAAGTCAATAGAAAGATGCTGGCGGACTGGACTGCAGATCAGATCAGACACCCATATGCCCAGGAATCAGGGGTTAGCAGTCACGGCTATCAAGAGGTCATGACAAAGGATTTTTAGGTTCCCTCCCACCCCCTCATCCACTTTAGCTATTCTATAGCAATTATAAAACAAAAAGAAATATGCTTTTGCAGTAGAATGGGGTTACGTGGAGAGTTTCTGATCCCGAGGCTCAGCCTGCTGAGGATGCCAAGGTCTACCACGGTGCGTGGTGCCCCCCCAGTGCCAGCACCAGCACCCCACGGGCCTGCCCAGCACCTCCCGAAGGAGGAGCCCAGGATGCTTGTGAGCATGTCTCACTCTAGTGACAGGACAGACAAACTACAACAGCCGGCCACTTTCCAGTCTGCCTTTAATGGCTACTGCCTGCTCCCTGGGTGGAGGGCACTTGTCCAAGGCCCTTGGGGTTCAGTACCAAATTACTAGGGTATAGCAGACCAAACGGTTCATTACAAAACCCAAAGGCAAGAATGATCAGGGGTTGCACAGGCAAAGAACAACATGAGGAAGAGACATAACTCCTTAATGTTACTAGGCAAAGGCCCTTGATGCTCACAGAGGCAGTTTTAGATACTGGATGTGTGCTAGCGAATGGAAATGGCTAAGTGATGCATGAAACATCTTAGTCCACAGCTATCCACATCACTTTCCAACTTCTTTACTGCACTGATCATGTTGGGAAGCAAGACAAGTCCTCAAGGAGGCTGCTGGCTGTTTGGTCGCTCCATGCATCTATGAACAGCGGCCGTGGAACTGCAATCACCTGCATGGCAGCTGACATGCGACAATGATGTTTAAGTTAATTATGCCAATTGTGGCACGCACAAGACAAATGTGGCCCAAACGCAGCTTCTGAAGAAGGATTTTTTTAATTAATGCATACTTTTGCTCAAGTCATACCTTTGTGAAACTAGTTTCCAGTTCACATCAAGAAGTTTTCTACTCAGATGCATGGGACTTACCTCTGACCTTTCCAAGCTTCCAGTATCATAAATATCTTCCTAAAGTTAATGGTGGAGAAGGACAGGGATGAAGAAGTTGCATGTCCTCAGAATCTCTGCAAATCAGATTGCAGATGCATGTACAGATCCATCATGCTTTTCCTTGTCACGGAGCCTTTTTTAACCTTTGTACACATTCTTCCTACCAGATTTCATCCTTCCTAGGAAAGTGAGATCTCACTTGAAGTTCTTGCAATGCACGTGTGACTGGCAGAACATCTGTCCTGGCAATGTTCTCATCAGCCCACAATTAATTAACACATCATTTTCCTGCTCCCTAAACCCCCAAGTTCCCCTGAAATTGGTTTTCATGACTAAGGGTTGATGAAGAAAAATTTGAAATGTAGAAGCAGTATCTTCCCATGATAGCTGGAAATCTGATATGGCTGGTTCTTTAAATATATATTTCTGGTTTTTTTCTAGAATGATTCCTATTGGCTGTCATAAAGAAAACTCAGAGTGGTATTTCAGTTATTGAAGTCCTACTGTAACTGAAGGTTAATAGCTGCTGTGGCAGCAGATACTCTATAAATCAATGGAAGAAACACGTGAATCGGAATATCACCCCACTGAGGAACGTCCCATCTCACTGTGGTCAATAGAAGTTGTGGCGCCGACGTCCATGGAAGCCGGAAATGTTCACATGCCAGCAACATTTAGGACTAGTTATGGGTACATACTGAGGATAAAGGTTTTGTTCCACCAGTTTGTATTCTGGCAATGGCATTGATATTCCAGACTCAGAGCTTGGTTCTGAATCAAGATCCGGAACTTGGTTACTGGCCTTTGCAACTGGAGAAAATGAAATTATCTTAATATCACGGGAGTGCATTCAAGGTCATTCACATGCCCTCAGGATGACTGGTATCTGGACCAAGGTGTCTATTAAGGATGCCAGAGAGTGATGAACAGCTCTGGCATGATACATACTGCTCATCACAAACCTTCCGATTCCTTACACAGCACGGATTTCACCATAATGAAGCAATTACTGGAACAATCTCCACAGGGATGTGGTGGAGTCCCCAGCACTAGAGGTTTTCAAGACGTGACTGGACAGGTGCTAGATAATCTCATCTAGGCTCCCTTTTCCAAAAAAGGTTGGACCAGATGACCTCTGGAGGTCCCTTCCAACCCAAGCTGTTCTACAGTTCTGTGTTCTATGACAATAGTAAGCCTGGATGCCAAGAAATTCACCGATACCAGCCTTTTCACAGCCATTTTCCAGGTCTATATACTTCCCTCCAGCCTGTGATGAAAAGTGTACAGACTGGCCTTGGGTTTATGTTTCTCGAAGGAAAATTTCAGTGGTAAAAGATGCTAAGGATTGCTACTGCTTTCTTCTGAGACTGCTTTACTGAAACCATCCTACTCTTTGAAACATCCACAGGCACCTAAAGCAAATCATGTGTTGCAAACATAATTGTAGTGGGTGTGAACTCCATCTGGCTAGAGCAGCACGGGCTTGCGTACCTCCCCTCAGCTTGCCTGGGCTCTGCAGCAACGCCAGTGCCACAATCCGATATAAAAGGGTCATGCTAATAAGATGCAGAACTTCAAGCGCACACATGAGCACCCTCCTAAAAATATACTTCTGAGGAGTGCAGTTAAATGCAGACACTACTGTTTCTGTAATAGGTAGTGCTTTCTTTACTGGATTGGCTGGCATGAGATGATTATGGTCGAGTGACATCTTGATTTCTTAAGACTGCTTTTTAAAAGAGAAAATTACTGAAGAATGAACACAGAGGCTGAGCTTTTCAAATGAACCTGGTGAAGTCTGGCATTCTGATTTTCCCCTTTGGAAATCCCAGAAGCTGAGACTGAAGACTGCATTATTCTAATCGCTTTCTAAGTTTGTATCAGATCGCTGTTTTCTGTGTCAAATAGGTTACAAATACCTTACCCAGCATTTTCCATTTTTTAAAGATTTGGTACTGAGCAATCACATCCCTTGTACATCCACTCAGCTATATACTTTTTTCTTTCCCAGTTCTATATTTGGAAGCACAGCAACAGTTTATATTTTCAGAAATATATTTTCACAGACATCAAATTACAATGATCTTCACGGTGAACAACAAGCACCATTTTAGTACTAATTTCTAGGCAGATGTGGGGCAAAATCTGGTCTCGGGTGCATAACTTCAATTTTTTCTGCTTAGCTAAAGTCAGACACACCCAGCTAGTAATGAAGCCAGATGTCTAATCAACAAGGATACCCAAAAAAGCTTTAGAAGCTGGCCGTTAGTGAAAGGTATTTTTTTAATCCTACCTGTCATGTTTTTGGTGTGTTCTCATTATTTTTTCTACTTAAACAAAATCTTGGAGGATCATACTGTGATAGCTATTCATTTATCAGCTGGGTTTGATATTTACGTGTTTTTTTCTGGCTGGCCACCTTCCTCTAGGGAAAGTAACAGCTGAGGGCTGGGAGGCAGAGCATAAGCAAGGACAGCCACCTCTGCAGGACTGCAAAGCTGTCGGTCCGTACCCCCTTCTTGGGGAACCTGCGAGACGGGAGGGTACAGAGACGCAAGTCACTGCTGCTGTTTCGTTTCAGCTTCACCAGGGCCAGATCTCAGGCTGAGAGTGAGGGAGAGTAAAAGCAACCCGTCACCTCCTGGTAGAGGCGATGTTACTGCAGGATGAGCTAAGAGCGAATACATTTCTCACACACCCATAGGAGGGACTTTTAAATATCGCTGTGATCACTGGACCCTCCCCTCCAACCTTAGCCAATGCTTAGAATAAATCAATCTCTGACTGACAGCGCCAAAGATTCAGTGGGTTTTTTTACTAGCCTGCAACCGTGAACTGAGGAGCCCACGGTGTGAGCTGTTTGAAGATATATTTTGCATTAAAAAAAAAAAAAAAAAAAAAATGAAGGAGTGTAGTTCANAAAAAAAAAAAAGATGAAGGGAAAAAGAAATGCAGAGATGCAGCCAGCTTTGCCAGGGAAAGCATCTCTCTCTGCTACCTTGAGCCAGCCGCCTCTTTTGAGGTTCAGCCATGACAGCCAGCCGACAGCTAAAGGAGAAACACATCCGCTAAACACGGTGGGTCCCCTTGTGGCAGATGGTTTAGATGGCGCTGAGCTCCTTTTACATCAGCTGCCCAGCACGCTGCTCTGCCGGGCTGCCCACCCAAATACTTACCCAGCCACTCGGGCACACGGAGCAGCCCACGCTGCCGTGGCTACGGGCTTTGCCGTGCCGAGCGAGGCAGTTTTGCTATCTCTGGCGGAGCTATATCTGGCCAGCAGTCGTGGGCTCTGTCCGTCTGCCTCTGCCACGGCAGCGATCACACGCGCCCACGGGATGACACTGCCGCCAACCCTAGCAAGCATGAGGCTGCCGCCAGGATGGAGCCCTTTTTCTTAAACACAAGGGCAAAATCGTGCTGATGAGCAAATTGTCCCAACATGGACTGAGCGAGGCACCATCGGAAACGCCTCTTCTAAAACACACGCAGATGTCTCCTAGAGATGGGCTGATATTCAAGCACCTTCTAATACCGTGTTGGGGAAAAAAAAAAAAAAAGGATAGTTTGACAAACAACTGTCCCCACTTCATCCTGCTCCCTGGCTCCCAGCAGAGCTGAGAGTGCTGCTATTTGAGATGGGCTGAAACCGCTGGCTTTTGTTCAGAATCTATAGCACAACGGGCCCCTTCCTGGGGCAGGGAAGGTGGTAAGGCTGGAGCCAGGCTTGAATTTCAGACAGAGCTGGACTGCCCCAACAGTCAAGAACATTTAGAGGAATTTGGCCAAGCCCTTTTTGCCTCGGTAATTGATGCCTCTAGCTGATAGGTTTTTTTGTTGTTGTTTGGCCAGAAATCCCCCAGAAATGCCCGAGATTCTTATGAGATTTGTGGCCAGATTGCCAGAGGCTCCCAGTCATTTCGGCAGTGATGGACGTACCGAAAGCCAGATATTAAACTCTTCCTGATTGCGTGATGGAAACTGCCCTGAAGTTCATTCCAAAGCAGATTTACATAGTGTAATGTCAAAATCATGTTCAACACAAACCTCTTGGAGCCAGCCCGGCCTTTAACCTGAAGCTATAGCTTGTCTGCCCTCAGAAAAAAAAAAGTAGCAGAAAAAGCTGTAGCAGATATGAATGTATAAATAAACCAATACAATTGGCAATAGGGCAGAGGAGAGAAATGAGAAGTTCCTCTTGCTGCAGCCTCCACAACTTGGTGCTCTTGCAAGGGTGCCTTGTCCCTTCTTAACAGCAAACGCAGCCACAAGTGGCCAAGCTGCCAAGAGCTGGTAGGTTCAGTGTTTACATCCATGTACCTCAACCCACACTCCTTTCATCCTCTTCCTTTTTTTTATGCTGATAATGCACTGACTATGAGACAGAAAAGATCTTTTGGGCTATCTAACCTATCCCTCCCAGGAAAAGGAGGGGGCTCCACGTTTTGATATCCACTTCAGTCTCTGTTGCATTACAGAAGTACTCATCACCACAGCAGCAAAGAGCTGGGTAGAAGTGTTTTGCGTTAGCTCCAGCTTAAGCTCAAACCTTTCATTCCTTTGAAAGACAACATAGCGCACAGTCCAAAGCTTAACCTTAGCCTCCTTGCTGCCACCAATGTCTTCAGGAGTGTGTGGAAGACAACTCTACTCTAGGATGCAGCTTCATGGCTGTGAATGGAAGGGCAAGCTGCCAGGGGACACGGCACCCACTGCCAGTGCTTTGCACTGCGTTCACTACCATGTGTCCACATGCTGAGCTGGCTCTGAGAGCTGGCTGAAAATGGATCTTTTTTTTTTTTTCCAATTCCTCAGGTTAGTTTTCAGCCAGCTCTGTCCTCTAATCCAGCTCATCGTTCATAGTGAAAATCTATAAATAGGAAGAATAGGTGGAACAAAAAAGAATAGTGGGAAGGTGCAGAGGAGACAAGCCAGTGTTTTTCATCTGCAGGCCCCAGGTGACTGCGAGCATAGTTAACCAACGTTATTCCTGCTTTCAGGTTGAAGAAACAGAGGTTGGGGTTTCGTGATGGCTTTAAGAGGATGCACATGCAGGCTGCCTCTGCACACATTAAATAAACCTAAAGAGGCAACGGCATTTATCAGTCCTATTTTGTGAATGGTAGCAAGGAAGCTTTTCATCTTGCCCTCCAGTTGGCTTACTTCCAGTTGCACTGATTCATTTAACCCCATGGAATCCCTGTCCTTGCCTGGTGGGCTTCAGGCATTTGCCGCCCATGTGGTCAAGGGGACCTGGCCTGGCAGCTGCTGTCCCTCTGTCATTGAGGTCTGAGGATTGTCACGGGTGGTTTGTAACAGAGGGACCAACTGGTAGCTCAGATTGTGCAGGGCACCACAGCACTGCCAGCACAGCAGGACTGCAAAGCGTGGGGGACCTGAGACCGGGAGGAGTGAAGGTCAACAGGAGTTCTCTCTCCGACCAGTCCCCCTTTGGCTTCGGGAGATGCTACAGATGGCTGGTGAAGGTAAGGGCTGAGCTGGGGTGAAATAACTTGTCAATGGAAAAGCCCAGAGGGAAGGCTGTAGGATGTGGTTTAGGTTGGTTACTCTGCACGGGGAGAAGCCCATGCTGGCACCTTTACCTTCCTCCCATGCTGCCTTCCAGGCAGGGATGGCCTGGGAGGGGTCCCAGGAGGGTGTCAGGCTGCAGGAGCACCCACACCAAGCCCTGTCCCATGCAGTGCTCCACGTACCCTCGGCCGGCGCCATCCCCTCCGCCCAGCCCTGCCGCACCTGTGGCCCGTCCACCCGCCCCTGAGCACCTCGAACGCGCAGGCTGTCTCTGCACACATCAAATAAACCTGAAGAGGCCAGGTGCGGTGGCCCGCAGCCTCAGCCCGGCCCCACTGCGGCTCCCCAGGGCTACCCCACGCGTGACTCCTTTCCCCACGCCACCCTCTGCCCTCCCACAGCCGGGCTGCTGCCACCGGGATTGAGCACAGGCAGCAGGGCCGGGAGAGACCAGNCGGGTGGGGGGGAGTTTCTCGGCGATTAATGGGGCGGGGGGACACGGGGAGAGCGGATAAATCCAGCCTGTGATGCCTATAAATGGCGTTTCTCTTCCAAGGTGCACATTTAAAAAAAAAAAGAAGAAGAAGAAGAAGAAGAAGGGGAAAAAAAAAAACCCGGTCCGTGTCATCCCCCCGCGTCAGGGCCGGTGGTGGGCGTGAGGCTGTACTTCCTCCGCCCCCTCCTAATGGAGCGAACCATTCCCAGTTAGTCCTCCTCGCCCTCTCCCTCTGCCTCCCTCTTTCTCTCCTTCTCCTCTTGTCTCCCCCCCTTGTCTGCAAAGTCCTCCGCTGCTCGGAACTTGTTGGCAATGCCTATTTTTCAGCTTTCCCCCACGTTCTCCAAAGTAACTATTTAAAGATCTGCAGCCGCAAATGGTTTTACTAAATGTAGGATGGGACTTAAGTTGAACGGCAGATATATTTCTCTGATCCTTGCTGTACAGATAGGTAAGTGGACTGCCAAATTCGGTATCAAGTTGTGTGCACCAAAGCCCGGCTGATGCATGCAGAAACGGAATGTCGGAATAACCTGCGCCGACGGCCGCGGTTTGGGGCGGCGGGGGGACCCCCGCTCCCTCTGCCTCCCTCCCGGTGGCATCTTCGCGGTTCGTCACGCTGGCGAGGCAGGGGGGTCCGCAGGAAAGGGAGCCGATTCTCTGTTCCTCTTAAATCACTTTTGTTGGTCGTTTTCTTGAATCAGTGCATGCTCGTTCGTACTTCGCTTTTTATTTTTCCCCCCTCTTATTCTTCCTCCTTTCTGCCTCCCACCCCGTTCTCTCCGTCCCCCCGAACGACTGCATTTGTATTTGCTTTTCGGATACCCCCTGCATTCCTTTCCACCGACAATCTGGGGACTCCAGTGCTGAGAAATCCCCCCCTCTCCCCGAGGGACAGAGAAATAAGAACCGGCACAAAATGGCTTGCGAGAGATCTAGCTGGAAAGTTTTTTTGCAGAAAATCAGAGGGACAAGCGAAGGACTCCCTTTGGGAACTTGGAGGCTTTCCCATTTGCAGAGCAGTCTAAAACCAAACAAAACCCAAAGCTAACTTAAAAAAAAGAATCCATTCTAATGCGGGGATTAAACAAATAAAAATTATTAAGAAATCACGAAGTCCCACCGCCCTATCTTTAATTTTGTGCTCGGAGAACGGGTGTCAAAAAACGAGCGGGTCAAAAAAATTTCTATATGTGCTAAGTTACTTAAAATAGAACAGGTTTCCCTCCACGCCGGTATGTGTTTTTGTGTTCTCGTTGCTGGTTTTGTTTAATATCTTGGGGTTTTCGCTGGTTCTTTTTGTGGGTTTGCTCTCAGGTTCATTTTATTCAACATTTCTTTGCTGAAAATTTTTTTGACTTACAGAGATTAAACAATCCCGAAGTTAATGACCACTTTGGTCTCGTACAGGCAAATTTTAAAGATTGTATATTGAATATGTATATTCCCGAGCATGATCCAAAACTGGGCTTCAAGGAAAGGGCGATTGAAGCACGTCTTTTATTATCCAGATTGCCAGGCGTGAAGATACCTTTGAAAATATTTGCCTGCAAAGGAATTCTGCTACAATAAAAAATAATAATAATAAAATAAATTTTAAAAAAAAGCTCAGCATTGCTATTTAGAGGTCCTTTTGCTCGGTCACCCTCCTCTCCAGACAATCTCTGCAGTATTTTGTGGGTACTAAAAGAAAGAAGAGGGAGAACTAAGTAAAAAATAATAATAAAAATAAAAAAGAGGGGGGAGAACAAGAAAAGGAGAAAAGAAGGTGGCAAAATGCCTTGAACATTTCCTCATCGAAAAAAAAAAAAATTGCGATGAAATGTTGACCTCTGGAAAATGTGGATATATGATGCAAACCCCTCCATTCGTACTACCATTCCATTTTCAATGAGGCTGAACTCTTCCGAATGGCCGAAAAGGCCATTTTCTGTACTGTCAGAGAAAGAAGGGGGAAGGCACTATTTGGATGTTATCCTTCATTTCAGTCCTTGCATTTTTTGTTTGTTTGTTCGTTTGGAGGAGGATGATTTTTTTTCTCTCGTTTGTGTTTATGTCATTCAANCCGCAGCAGGCGCCCAGGGACAGGAGGGTTGAACCGGCCGCATCCAAAGGGCAGGCGGACTGAGAGGACGGGGAGCGGGTTTCGGGAGGGGGTACGGTCCGTTATGGATGGCTCCTGCGGTCCTGCTGCATTGCAAATTGCTACACACTCCTGCCTTTTGAAGGACGGGGAGGGGGGGAAGGTCGGGGCCACGGCAAAGCACAAGCGACCTAGTTCAAGAGAAATTCCGCTGTCGTTTAACNCGCGGTTCGTCACGCTGGCGAGGCAGGGGGGTCCGCAGGAAAGGGAGCCGATTCTCTGTTCCTCTTAAATCACTTTTGTTGGTCGTTTTCTTGAATCAGTGCATGCTCGTTCGTACTTCGCTTTTTATTTTTCCCCCCTCTTATTCTTCCTCCTTTCTGCCTCCCACCCCGTTCTCTCCGTCCCCCCGAACGACTGCATTTGTATTTGCTTTTCGGATACCCCCTGCATTCCTTTCCACCGACAATCTGGGGACTCCAGTGCTGAGAAATCCCCCCCTCTCCCCGAGGGACAGAGAAATAAGAACCGGCACAAAATGGCTTGCGAGAGATCTAGCTGGAAAGTTTTTTTGCAGAAAATCAGAGGGACAAGCGAAGGACTCCCTTTGGGAACTTGGAGGCTTTCCCATTTGCAGAGCAGTCTAAAACCAAACAAAACCCAAAGCTAACTTAAAAAAAAGAATCCATTCTAATGCGGGGATTAAACAAATAAAAATTATTAAGAAATCACGAAGTCCCACCGCCCTATCTTTAATTTTGTGCTCGGAGAACGGGTGTCAAAAAACGAGCGGGTCAAAAAAATTTCTATATGTGCTAAGTTACTTAAAATAGAACAGGTTTCCCTCCACGCCGGTATGTGTTTTTGTGTTCTCGTTGCTGGTTTTGTTTAATATCTTGGGGTTTTCGCTGGTTCTTTTTGTGGGTTTGCTCTCAGGTTCATTTTATTCAACATTTCTTTGCTGAAAATTTTTTTGACTTACAGAGATTAAACAATCCCGAAGTTAATGACCACTTTGGTCTCGTACAGGCAAATTTTAAAGATTGTATATTGAATATGTATATTCCCGAGCATGATCCAAAACTGGGCTTCAAGGAAAGGGCGATTGAAGCACGTCTTTTATTATCCAGATTGCCAGGCGTGAAGAGACCTTTGAAAATATTTGCCTGCAAAGGAATTCTGCTGCAATAAAAAATAATAATAATAAAATAAATTTTAAAAAAAAGCTCAGCATTGCTATTTAGAGGTCCTTTTGCTCGGTCACCCTCCTCTCCAGACAATCTCTGCAGTATTTTGTGGGTACTAAAAGAAAGAAGAGGGAGAACTAAGTAAAAAATAATAATAAAAATAAAAAAGAGGGGGGAGAACAAGAAAAGGAGAAAAGAAGGTGGCAAAATGCCTTGAACATTTCCTCATCGAAAAAAAAAAAAATTGCGATGAAATGTTGACCTCTGGAAAATGTGGATATATGATGCAAACCCCTCCATTCGTACTACCATTCCATTTTCAATGAGGCTGAACTCTTCCGAATGGCCGAAAAGGCCATTTTCTGTACTGTCAGAGAAAGAAGGGGGAAGGCACTATTTGGATGTTATCCTTCATTTCAGTCCTTGCATTTTTTGTTTGTTTGTTCGTTTGGAGGAGGATGATTTTTTTTCTCTCGTTTGTGTTTATGTCATTCAACCGAGGGACGATTTTATTCACGGTGAAATTTCAAAAGGTAGCTATAGTCGCCGGGAATCGTCGTTCCCGGGCTGGCGTGAGCATGAGCAGTCATTTGGAAAGTTACCCCCAAATATTGCTGCACACCGCGGAGATGGTGGCGGTGCGGTGGCTTTGCGGTGCCCTGGGAGAGGACAGCTTTGAAGCTCGCGGAGGGCTTTTCTCCTCTCTGCTCCTCCTTCAGTATTTGGAGTAACCTTCCCTCCACTCCCCCCACACGCCCCCCTCCCCCGAAATCAGTTGCTGGCTGTCGGTGTGAGGTTTGCAAAGGGCCATTTGCCTTTGCCCCGTCCCCGGTAACGGCTTGAGTCAAATGGATGTTCGGCTCGTTGCCACAATGTCTATGTACCGGGGCTTAAGGAAAAAAAAAACATTTTTTTAATTTTATTTATTTGTTTATTTGGGCAGAGGGGATCGGAGCTGTCCGAAATCCCTGACATTTTAGGAGGGGGGGCGGGGGNGGTGGGATGTGGGGAGGCTTTGGGCCGGGGGTACCCTTTGCGGAGGCAGCACACAGTGCCAGGCCGCCCCTCGGAGGGGAGCGATTCTCTGAGCTCCGCTGGTCCCAAATCTGACCCTCTGCCACCCTCCCTGCCCGGTCCCCTTCGGACCCCGTATTTTCAGTGCAGCCTGTCACGGTTTTGGAGAAATTCGTTGCAACTTCCCCTCCCTTCTCCCCCTGTAGCTGCCGGAGTGGGATGGCGCGGGTTTTATAGGACATGGTTTTACCCTCGGGATGGTCCTCAGTTCTTCTCTATTTGTTTGCCTGGCTTTTTTTCGTACCGTAGCCAATGTCTGTAGCCTGCTGGGGTTTTGATGTGACGGCTGGTGCTGGTGTGTGTGTAGAGGGGAGTGGCCACCAAGTCATGTTAGCGATGAATCAAACGGCAAGACGGGAATCTGGGTTGAAACAGTCTCTTTTGGAGTCAGCCATTTAGCTTGTAACCGGAGGAAACACACATACACACCGCCACAGCCGTGTCCTGAGGAGGCGGATCGGGAGGGGACCCCCATCCCAACACACACACACCCCCCCCTCCGGCGGTGTGGGCGGCCGGGGGCTCCTCCGAAGGGGGCGGGGGGGGCGACAACCCCTCCGCCCCCGCTGGCCGCAGCGACACCCCAGCTGCGCTGCCCGGGGTCGAGCCCGGACCCAGGGACACCACGGCGTCCCCAACCCCGGTCACTACTGGCAGGAGAGGGATTAGGGATCACCATATCCCCCCCCGCCCGGGTACCCCAGCCCACCGGCCGCGGCGCGGGATGCTGCGGGCGTGTGCGCGGTGCTGTGCGGCGGCACAGGCCGTGGCCCGAGTCCTGCGGGCCGCGTCGCGCAGCAGCAATGTCCCTCCGTCCCGTCCCGTCCCGTCCCGTCCCCCAGCGAGGCCTGGCCCCACAGCCACGGACACCCGGGAGGAGCCATCTCCAGCACGCCGTAATTCATTTTCTTTCCCGCTTTTGCAGGCGGTTGTTCTTGGGTTTGTGACTATTGTATTTAACCGAGTGCCGTTTCCCAGCGCAGTCCCGAAGGATGCCCGAGGCAGCGGGTTTCGGGTAGCGGGGGTCATCCCTGCCACTTCCCGCCCCGCTGCCCCGAGCCCAGGCAGCAATGGGACCGGCGCCCTTGTAGGGTTCGCTTCTTCTAGTGTCTTTATCGCAGCTCTTTCTAGTGATTTTTTTTATTATTATTACTATTATTTTCCCGCTGCGTCTTGCACGATATTTGCCAAGCGACGCGGCCAGTAAGGAGCCGTGTGTGTGTGCGTGTGTGTGCGCCAGTGTTTGTACGGAGAAACGCGCCTGCTGCTTCGAGGCGGAATTTTCTAACAAAGGAGCAAGTCCGGGGAGAAGCAGACAGCGCATCTTCACCTAGCCTCCCCTCCTCCTCGCCTCTCAAAAAAGAAANGGGGAGCGAGGTTGGATGGTGGCGGTGGGAAGGGAAGGAACAGAAGTAACGCGGGGTTTGGTGCTTTGGGGTTCATTTCTCTGCTCCTGGGTCCCTCCAAGCGCGCTGCTATGGGGACAGGCCGGGCTCAGGGAACGGTGAACTCCGGAGGGAGTCTTTACAATGTCTGTCTTAGTTTTTTTCCTCCGTGAATATGTGTGTAGGTTTGGGGCTTTTTTCTCGCCACCCCCCCGCCTTAGCTTCCTCGCTTGTATTCTTTCCTTTCTGCTTTGCACTGGGATGTTGGCGTTAGCTGCACGGGAGTTGATATCCCTTTCCTTATCGCTGTCTTCGGGACCCCTGTTCACCAGTAGGCTCCGGGGACCCCCGGATGCTCAAGGCAGAGGCAGGCCGGGGGGGGAGGCAGCTCACTCAAGCCGGGGTTGGGGAGATGATTCCTCGGAAAAGAAAATTGAATTAAAAATGAAAATACCCCAGCCACAATATTAATCTCCCAGCGGCAGCTCTCCTCTACGCCCCTGCGCCGGTCGGCCGCCCCTGACCCCCGGGGAAAGCCCATTTCTCCCCTGTTTCGCCCCGCTTCTGGCACAGAGGGGAGGAGAAGGAAAGGGCAACGATAAAGGGGAAAAAATTAATAATAATTAAAAGGAAAACGACAACAAAAAATAATAAAGGGAGAAAAAGAGCCCGTCTTGCAAAATCGGCCCCCTCCGTCCCAGTTCATCTGCAAGGCTGGAGGAAATGGGACAGCTGGAGAAGCCCTAAATTTGGGGTAGCTTTCCCCAGAGCTCAGGGCAGTGTATCTTACCCGGGGGAGGGAAACCTGGGGCGGCTGCCGGGGGCCGGGGAGCTGCCAGCTCCAGCCTCGCCCGCCCCGCTTCGGGGTCTTGCATCCCTGGCAGGGAGGCAGAAACGGGCATTTTCGTTACGGCTAGGGAAAAAAAAAAAATCTGGCTGCACAGGGGATTTTCCCATCTCCCAGTTTTTGTTTTTTGGCAGAAAATCCGCCCGCC
>VXBL01008712.1:61497-155745 GCA_013400195.1 Aramus guarauna
AAAAAAACCAACCATGAAGGGGGAAAAAAAAAAAAAAAAAAAAAAGCCCAAACACAGATCAACAGGGGAAAAAAACCACAGCTAAAACAAAAGCAAGCCAGTGCCTTTCTAGCTGGCTGGATAATCGGGGAGAGTTGCAGCCATTGCGGCTCTGCCTGCCCTAATTCCTGTCCCCAGCTCCGACTGAGCAACCGCAGCCCCGCAGTCCCCGGAGGACCGCAGAAAGCTGGCTCCTTCCTTCTCCATCAGTGCTGGATGAACCCGTGCTTGGCAGTCGGCTGCTCTCTGCCAGCCTCCACCTTTTAGCAGCCTGGTTCAGCCCTGGAGAAAGGGCTGTGCTGTGCTCCCCGCTTGGGCTGCCCTCTGGACACAGCGAGACTGCGCCAGCACCGGGCTGAAGTGGTGGCGGTCGATTTTTTGGGGGAGGAAAAAAATCCCTTTCCCATCTGTTCCTGTTCAAAGGCTGTAACAGAGAGACGGAGCAGGCCTGTGCTGGGGGCAAAAGCTTGAGCCTGGACACACAAAATGGGAAAAGCTGCCTGAATGGTAGGGAGGGCAAACAGGTTGGTCCTTACAGAGGGAGCAGGGAGTGATGATATAAAAGTAAGGTGCAGTACCCATTTCTCACAGGACTTTCCAGTGGCTACACCTACGCCTCAGAAATAGCAGCAAGGCACTGTTGGTCCCTGGCTGTTTTGCACAGGCTAGGAACAAATTTATAGGTGACTCTCCCAGTCCCCTTCTCCAGGACCCCGTTTAAATCTGTGCAGTTGCTTTCCTGCCCAGTGAAATCCAGTAGGCTCTGTGAAGGGCTGACAACCCAAGGACACAAAGGCCAGTTCAGCCTTCTTATTCATCAGGGCTGATTCATTAATAATTAGTGCCATTAGGTGCACTACAGCAGTGCCTGAGGGCCCCAATTAAAGGAAAGTGAGCTTGTTAAATCCAGAGAGCCAGATTCTCCCTCTGTTACTCCTGCCTGATGCAGAGGTGGTGCCTCCGGGGTGGGCAGCAGGAATAGCCCTGGCTGTCTCGGTATACAGCCTGTCTTCCTCCTCCAGCTTTTCCCTCCCCTCCCGCCTTAGCTGCATATCCTGCTTATGAGCTGCTGCAGACCAAGGCGGGTGCAGGAGGTGACTAGCAGGGCTAGTGGGAGGAGTTGCCAAATTCAGGTTATTTTTCAGAGCCACTTCATTCTTTATCACAGAACAAAAGAGTGAGTTTGGGTTTTTTTTTTTGTGGGGGGGACAAAGTGATGGGGACCGCAGAGAAGTTTTTGTTACAAGACCAGATGCAATTTCAGCCATCCAAAAGAGTTGCTTTAGGCTACCAGCAGCTGATGATCAATGGTGTGGTTGGCAAATACACTTCCTGCTGTCTCTCCTGAGGGACCGTTTCAACCCAAGGCCCATTGCAGTGGTGGTACATCAAGGGGCTTTCATTTGCTTTGGGCTGAGGAACTTCTGCTGCCCAGTTCCACTGGTGAGAAGAAAAGCTGGAGATGATGTGGAAGAGAGACACAGCCCTGTTATTGGTGAGTTATTGGCTGTTCCTTGCTCCTCAAATCCCCACAGCAGGTCTGTGTCAGATCTCACTCAAAGCCCCGTAGTCCCAAGTTAAGAGTTTGCTAATGGATGGGCAGGCTGTGCTGGCATAGGCTTTGCCTTTCGGGAGATACAGCAGAAATAGGTTTAAATGATTCAAACGATCAGAAACCCAGCCTGTGGCCTCTTCCTTAGTTATTTTGTTTTCTTGTTTGCTTTATTTTGTTTGTTTATTTATCTCCTAAGCTGATAGGAAGGAAAGATGGAAACAGCCTGCTGAAGGTCAAGGCAAAACTGACCATTAGTTCACCCGAGTGCTGGTACCGACCAGCAGAAATCCATGCCCACAGGTACTGGAAGTTTCTTCAGCAAGAGAAACAGCGTTGTTGCAGGGGACAAACAACTGGTCCTGACCTTCTTTACACAGCCCTTCTCTGGGAAAAAGTATCCTCTGAAGTCAATATGCGTTCTGCCTAGGTAAGGATTTTGAATGCTCACTTTTGCTTCTGACAGGGATGCTATCTAAATACGAACTCCAGGTACGTGCCACCAATATATGAAGTGCTTGTGTGTACATTGTACTTTGTCCCTCCAGGTTTCTTGCCCATGATACCAATTTATTAAGGACTATGAAAAATGTACTAAAACTATCAAGCATCAGAGATCAAATCTGCAGGGCACCTTTTTTTTTGTTTTGTTTTGTTTTTTTGCTGTGAAGTAGCAGACTCAAGAGTGGGTGGGCAGTGCATCCTTTAATACCACTAAGTTTTAGAGCACTTTAGAAACTACTGGCTATTCAAATTGATGCTCCCTAAGGCAGGGAAGAAAAAAACAAACCCCAGCCAACCAGACAGGAAAAAAAAAAAAACAAAACAAAACACCACAAAAACAATAGAAGAAGGAAGAAAACATAAAAAAAGTCATCACTGTCATCGATGGGAATTGTTCTAACCAGATTTATCCCCCCTTAAAGCATATATTTGCTACAGACACAAAGTTTTATTCAGGATGGGTTAGGTACGTGGTCTCATTCTGCCAAATGCACCTCTTCAAGAGTCAAATCACATGTCCAGTATAGCATCTCTCTTTGTCAGAACTTCTAATAGCAGTATCTTAAGTATGAGAAGTTTTACGGTAAACTGATAGTTTGGTATTTATGCTCCTCTCTGCATTTTATTTTGACTGAGTATTGCAAGAGATCTTACCTGTCCCTGTGCTCCCTTGGGGCACTTTCAATTTTCCAGTCCTTTGCAAAGGAATGATTCCTGTAAAGTCACTGCCCCATTTAATTTCCCATATTTCAAGAAACCCTAAATTATGTTGTCAGATGAAAAATTCAGAACATATTTTGTTAGCATGGAGCATCGGTCACATTAGTTTTGCAACGCCTCATTTAAGGATCCAATATGTCAGAAAATTGTTCTACGCTTCGCTTTTTATTGAGGCTTAATAGGCGCCCTTGTCCCTTTTACTAGACCTGTGATGCAAGACTCGGTTTTGTTCTGTTGCCAAGATGTTTCATTTGATCTCTCTCACCCTTACTTCTACTGTCTATTAAATGGGAGTAGCCTTTGAGATCTTTGGTGGGTGAAAAACGCTACATGAGGAGGTAGGCATTATTAATTAGAACGATCTTATTTTATCTTTTAGCTTTCATCAGAAGAAAAACGTCTGGATTGAAATGACAACAACAAATAATAGGTAAAGGATGCTTCCCTGTGGCTTCATAGATCTGCTGTGTAACAGAAAACATTCAGCCCTGGGAGCTCAAGAGTTGTGGTTCACGTCTCCTTCCAAAGAAGCCGCATTTTAAGGAATGTTGTAGGATACCGACCTAATGCAGATGCTGCACTGCAGGCATTTCAGGTTGCGAATTTCAGCCTGTGCCCTTGGCTAGGCTGCCGAGGGCAAGTTGCAATACCTGTCCTTCTTGCAGAGATCCCAGTCCACCTTCAGCCATGTCACTCCCTCCTGGCGAGCTCCCTCTTTTGCTGGGCATCAAAGGTTCATTTAATTTCCTTCCCTCCCTTTTCTTTAGGTGTCAGTGATTTGTGCTCTCTCCACCTAAATCAGAGATCTGGCACAATACCGAGAAGGCTTAGAAGAAGAAGAAAACATCAATATTTCACTGAACACACAAAGTCGCACAACTCCCCAGTCTCTGTTTTAATGTCAGCTGTGGTTAGTTTGGTTTTTTTCCATAAGCTGAGTGATTGCAGCTTCTCTTTGAAGGCCACCTGTGCGAATAGTTTGGTGTTCTCCATTGCCGGTGTTAACAAGGAACAGTGAGGAGTTTGTTTGTGCTCACTAGTCAGGCAGTCCTGAGGTGGCTGACTTTCTAGGAAAAGCCACAGCAGGAATAAGCGAGAACCAGCCTACGCACCAGGCGCTGGTTTTGCTGGTCTTCAGCTTATGCTCCGACTCATGCTCGTGTTAAATGAGTCGCCGTTAGCAATTGTAATATAGACAAATGCAAAAAAAACCCGAGCCGGATGCTTAGTCATGGAGCTGCGTTTAGAAATGATGGCCCATTATAAGGCAGCTTCACCGACTACAGCGGAGCTGTGCCAGCTCCCGGCAATTTAGGACTTGCTCTGCTCCTGTTAGTCTGCAGCCTGAAGTTTCTAATCTTGTCCTTTGTGTGAACTAGATCATGCAAATGGGGGTACCGGAGTTGCAGGGAAGTCGAGTAGATTTCTGCATCAGTACCAGCGTGAGAAGGAGCAGCAATTAGCTCTAACTAATCTCTGCCAGCCTGTCATTTCTGAGCTCCCCCCCCTGCTGCTCTGTAACTGGAAGTCTTGCGCTCTAGAAGAAGGGGAGAAGAACATTTTGCTCATGCTTATATTAATCAAGTCGTCTTGTGAGCTGCTGAATCTGTGAAATTGTATCTCCCATGGTGTTCAGTGGTAATGACTGTCTCCTGTGTGGATTCTCTGGTGTCTAGTAATACAGTTGTGTTTCTGCAGCGGGTGCACTCTGAGGGTTTTTCTCCTCTTCTTGCCTATTTCCCCAGCAGTTGTAGGCAACTCAAACCTTTGAGACTTCCATCCCCTGTCACGTTTGATCCAACTCAACTCACAGGCTCAAAAATTATTTAGGAGGGACTGACTGGCACTTGCACAGACAGTGTGATCTCATAAGCTTCCTTTTCTTGGGAAACTAGGATACCAACCTAGCAACGGGGGAAAAAATGCCATCCGGCTAACAAAAAGGACCAAAACACTGGGAGAAAAGAGGGAAGGTGGGAGAAGAAAGTGAAGCTGTTTTGAAGGGAAGAAAATCACTGCCTTGTGCCTGCAGAGCTCCTGCATGCTTAAAAGGCCAATCTCAGAGAGGCATGTGGGAGAAAATATTCCCCAGGAGACGGAGATGTCAAGATCTCTTGTGAAAATTAGTAGTGGACAGAAATCACTTGGATTCATCTCACCACCAGGCATCCTAAATGGATATTTATATGGTAAGGATTGCCACCGGCGGTACTCGCTTCTCCCTACTGACTGGAGGAAGACCCAGACACAAGTAGCATGCAACGCGTGTGCCTGCCGTATCTGAGGTGATAGGTGGGTCCTATCCCGGAGGAAATGATCCTCTTACCGCTTGCTCCTTCAGACCAAAGTTTTCCACGGTGCTGCTCCAGGGTTTCTTACTCTGTGTTTGTATTTTAGAAAAGCTGCTGTGTGTCTTAATAGCTGCAGCTCTATGCATGGTTTTACTGGGCATTTATAAGCACTTAACTTTTCTGTCTTTGTATCTTACGGAATAAAATCCTTTATGTGAGCTTTAGTGATTCTGGTACAAACTAGTTCTTTACAAATTAGAGAGCTGTCATCCTGTTTTTATTTGATATCACACAATGTTTGAGGCTGTCAAAAGTATTATAGTGCATACTTATATAAACTGATATTTAATTTCAGTAATTATAATGTCACTAATTGTATTTTTGCACCTGATGCAGACACTGACATTCAGCTCCTGAGCTCTGCTTTTTTCTTTCTAGATTTAGGTGTTCCTTACTCTTTTATCTTCCCCACCTACAATAGATTGCATACCCAATGAAACTAAGAAATAAAAGTTCCCATCAACCGCTCTATGCTGAGTGCACGGGCGAGTTTGAAACTCCGGGTGTACCCAGAATGCAGGATATGCTCAAAACCCCACTCCCTATTACTACGTCATTTTTATGAGGCTTAGGAGGGGTTGTGTTATCCCAATGTTGCACAATGCTTAAAGAGCTTGTACTTGCCTATTGCTAAAGGCCTTCCATTTGCAGTTTTTAGAGGGCTTTTTTGCTTGCAGCCTTTCACCTAACATACCCTGCCCGGTATCTCAATGCTCTTCTCCTCACAGCCTTGCACTGGTGCATTTATGTTGTATTCCCTGAGAAAGGGCTTGCTTTCCTATGCCTCAGCCACCCTTTGGTTCTCTTCTCCTCTACCTTCTCATCGTGTTGCTGTCTAGTTACTGTTTGTGATCTGCACTGAGGTTCCCCCACCCTGTCCACTTGGTGCCTTCTAGACTGATGACTCCATATTAGAACAAATAAGACAGATAATGAGTAAATAATAGTAATTTTAATATACAATAAGTATTACCTAATTATAGAAGTGTACAAGGCTTAGCAGCCAATTAGTGTGCAACATTTGTACCTAATTAAGCATAATCCAGTCAGTGCCAGTGTTGTCATCAGGCAAAGATCACTGAAAGGTAACTTGAGCAGGCTTTAATGAAGGGTATAATTTTACTGGGGGAAAATTATATGGGATGGTTGTTGATATGACTGATCCCTTGCTGCACTGGAGCAGACACCCAGGAGAGGATGTTCACCTGAGGACTCCTGACTGCATCTCTTCTTGGCTGGCCACTGGGTACAATTTCCTTTTTAACCTTGAACTTGATGTATGCCATCAGCTACAAAAATGGTGAATAAAGCATGTGCTTTGTGCCTGTCGATGTGCCTCAACTTTCTTTGTGTTAAAGCACAAAGTAAAAAAAATCACCTAGGTCATGGAATTCCTGCCCTGTCCAAGCACAGTTTGAGGTCAGTGATCCCTCTTCTCAGATGTGCTTGAGACTGATGGGCCTCTGGGTTATACTCCACACAGAAACTTGTTTTGGTTCAATTTCGTTAATAGAAAACCTTTCCTGGACAGTACATCTTTATAATTATTGCTGTATGTCAATATTATTGTGATCTATTATTTCAATTTAGGAGCTGCTTTTACTATTTTAGCTTGAAAACTATTCCAAACTGTCTTAAATTAAACCAACATGAATTTAGGTTAATCTGAAGGGAATGATTACCTTCCAGGCAACTGCCATGCTTCTTTCTGCTGCTAGCAGTACGGGGTACAGCAAGGTTTTATGTCCTATGACAGAGCCATGGCTGCATCCAGGCTGGAATCTCCACATGGCAATGAGTACTGACGTCTCTCAGTCTTGCTGGTTTAGCTCATCTGCAAAAGCAAGCCCTTTGACTCGAGTGACCAAATTCACCACTTGGTACAAGTGTAAGTACTCTATAGACCAGATTGTAGCAGTGGTACCTGAGTTGGGTGCCTGGTGAGTGATGAGGTGCCATGACAGTGGGCAGGTATTACACAAACTGCTGCTTGTACAGTTTTGCATAAACCCTTATGTTCCAGCTTCTTGGGAGCAAAGATCAAGAGGTCTGCAGTGATGCTATCTTGGAAGAAAAAAACTAAGACAACAAGAAAAGATCAATTGCACTGAAGTGTCTGGAGAACTCAATGTTAACAACAAGGTGAGTAACCTAGAAGAGGACATACTGCCCTTAAAACAAACACGCCTGAACAAAAAAATGTTACTTCTCTACATCAGGACACCCACTGCCCCAATGTACCAAGCAACATCTCTGCAACAGGCATCCAGGCAGCAATTAGAAACATGGCTTATGTCTAATGACTTAAAAATCACCAGTGACAGTGATTCCATACCTCCTCAACCTCTGTCGGTGCTGCATTCTCTTCACTGTCAAATATATCTCTCTCCTAAGCCCAACCTGAATTTTCCATCTTTAGAGGTGACTATGAACAGGTTGGCTGAACATCTATTAGGAGTGACATGGACCAGACATGGACATCAAGATCTCTTGTGGGCCTCTCCAGCCCTCTTTTGTGGTTTTCTAGAATTCCAGTGTGATAAATTAACAGCTACAGGAAATACTTGCTCTTTTAAAATATTTGTTCTTCACAGAACATATTCTTTTGATAAAATAAATAATTATTTGGTCATCTATCATTACCAGCACTGAATTTATGAAAATGTTTGCTGACCCATATGAAACCAGGAGGGTTAAGCTTTTCTGAAGTATTACTGGGGTATAGACTTCCAAACAAATAGATGAGGTTACTTTTGCACTGAAAAGTCAGCGTATGTTACTTTGGGATCAGAGAGATGGAAGAAGTCCCAAGACATGAAGCTGTGCACACAGCCTGCTAAGTATGTAAAACGATCAGTACTGAAACAGTTAGCAGTAACATCATTTATACTTGCCATCATTATACTTCAGAGTTAACCACACCTTTGATACAGTTATGCAGGAAGAGAAGGGTTACAGGGACTGTGACTTGTAAAGCCAGTGACTGATCTTGCTGACATTTGGACTGTCTAAACTTACTGTTCCTTGGGGCACCTTATGCTTGTTGGGGACAAGTGAAAACCATTTTCTACTCTTCGGGCCAGTATCCTCAGGCTGATATCCAGGCAGGAGAATCAGGGAGCCAGCATGCTCAGAGACACGCAACGTGGGTGCCTCCTCCAGAGACATGCCAGACACTGTCTGCTGCTGGTTTATGGCAGCAGGTAGAGTAGCAGAGATGCATATCGCACTGGCCACTCTGACCTGTGCCAGGACTGACTGTGAAACATTTCTCTGTTGACAGTGTTGAGAGCTTCCCCATGTTTATGCAATGTTAGCAAATACTCCAATCTCTCATGTGCCGAGGGGGACAGCAGAAAAAAAGCTGCTATGGTATCACTTTAGGTACCAGCCATGCAAGCACAGCCTCCATCAGGCTCTGGCTCCCTTCTTGCCTGGTGGCATCCATTCTCGACAAGGTCAGAGAAACATCTCTAACCCAAGTGGATAGGTGGTTGGTCTCTCTCAGCTCTTGGCTTGGGCAGAAGAAAGTCCTCTCAGTCAGATCCACCATGTCCTCAATTGGTCACCCTTCTCCCCCATGGCTCCTCTCCTTTTGCAGCACCCCTTTCCCCAGCAGCTTTATAAACTATATTCCCCTCACCAACCATAACTGTGGTCAGCTGAGACCTCCAAATGTCAATCCCTGTCCTAGGGATAGTGTCTCCTGGCGGCACATTCTGGAGAGCTGTGGGACTCCTGGAGCAGGGAGCACATTATAAGGCAGTGGAGCTTTTATTACTCTGTGACAGGCAAACTTTTGTATCTCAAGTTACTTACAGAAGCTGCTTGAGAAGAGCAAGGTGTAGAAGGAAACACAGTCAAGAGGAAAAGGCTTACCCTGAATATTTCCGTTCAGCATACAGAAAAGCTGCTTGGTGACATGCAGAGGCTTGTCACAATTTTCTGTATAAACAGCACTTGGCTTTAACATGTGGACTCATCTCCTTGCTCAGAGGAGCTGGGGTCAAAAATTGACCTGCACACAGTCTGCATTTCCACTCAGAAAAGAAAGTCCTTGGGCCTGTGGAGCCCTGCGATGGAGCTTTAAGTATGTATTTAAAGGTCAGACCACAGCTTTGGCAACTTATTTTAGCTCTGTTCCTTTGACACGTTGCTAAAATGAGCTTAGTCTCTGGATGCACCTGTTAAGGAGTATAGTGCAAACAAAATCTTTTATGATTACGAAAGTAGAGTTTGAAGTCACATTACATCTTTGGAGGAATATAGCTCTGGAAGGCAAATTTAGAGCAAAAGAATACTCTGACTACAGCTGAGAGTATTGTGTTTGGTACTGGAGATGACCATGTGGAAGCTGTCTGAGGAATACATAGAATATATATTCCATGTATTATTTTCGAGGTTAGTGAAACTCCAAATACAACATGTAACCATCAGAAAGTTTCCTTGAGTTTGTGGCATTGATTGTCTCAGTCCCTCTGGGACTGATTTTTAAAGGTACCAGATCCTCTCAGTTCCCAGTGTTATCAACTGGAGCTGTGCTTGCTGATGTCTTCAAGCTGAAGCAAAGGTTGAGTTAGAGACTTCAGGACACTAATGAAATATTTTGGTTTCACCTGCTTTGCAGATATGGGTTAGCTGTAGCTTTTAGTCCCATGTCTTAACTGCCTCAGGGCTGGATTGATGGGAAGGTTATTTTTTGAAATTAAAAAAAAAAATCATGTAGAAGAGAAAACTGTGGAAATAGTCTTAGGCCATTATTGGGTTTTGTGCTGTATCCCATCACCTTTACATATCCTCCCTCAAATGCAGGCTTGGTTGTATGTACTCATATTCTCTGAAGCTATTTTCTTAGCCAGACTCCCTTAGGTAATGTTTTTTCACTTGCATTACCAGGCAAATTCTGACACAGCTCTATAGCAGGCAGAGGTGCTTGTTCTGAATCTCCACCAAAATTAGCTGATGGGGCAATCCTTACTATTGCAGGGTCACAAGCAAGTTTCAGATGCAAGGCTGCAAACTGTTCCTCAAGAAGTTGATCTTCCTGTCCCCCCTGCACTTACCCCTACCTCAAAACTCTTCTGCCAGCCTGTCTCTGAAGCTCCCCTTCTGTGTCCTCTCTTGGATGCTCAGGTCCCCACAGCAGGCTGAGCCCAAGTGACAGATGCAGTGGAGCATCGTGTGAGCTGCAGGGCAGGAGCGACCCTCACGCTGTTACCTTCAGCCAAGTGCCCCCCAACAGTAGCCCGTGGTGCGTGGGAAAGGAGGACTTGCCACCCCTCCGCCTCGCAGGTGCCGTGGGGTAGGAGCTGGCACAGGGGCAGTCACAGACCCGTGTCCAGCTGATGTAGATATGGGTGGGACAAGTGTGAGTGGGACAAGCCCGTGTCCCCCCTGCAAGCACATAGCCCGGCATTGCCTTCTGGAAGCACTTGCTTTTCTCTGAGCATCGACTGGGAAGCCTGGTTCCCAAATCATCTCTGTAGATACGTGTGATGGCCTAAAAGGAACAAAGTGCCCAGAGATGTCCTAAAAGTGTGAATAGTTCCCACAGTTACTTTAATCACAATAAGGGTAGGGTGTTTTTCCACTCCTGCCTATGATTAGAGACCAGAGATCTAATTCCCTCACATCTTTTGTTAACATGTTAGTCATTATTTTTTAAAGTGTTTTGAATTAGGCTAAGAGCATGAAAAATATAGAGAAAAGCCAAATTCTGAGCTTTTTGGTTTATTTTTCTCCAGGAGTATCGTGCTGAAGGACACCTGAGGAATGCCTCGTGCCCTCAGCTGCACAAAGAGGGCAGGCGCAAGTCAAAAGAAATGAAGTGCTTTGCCAGTCGAGTATGAGGTTATGCAATGATAGATTCTCCCAGATGGCTTGTCAAGTACCTCTACCAAGCAGGGACAATTACAGAATAAGGGCTGCATCACTCAATAAAATTTGCAA
This sequence comes from Aramus guarauna, assembly GCA_013400195.1. Classification (NCBI taxonomy): domain Eukaryota; kingdom Metazoa; phylum Chordata; class Aves; order Gruiformes; family Aramidae; genus Aramus; species Aramus guarauna. The sequence goes on from VXBL01008712.1 coordinate 72,613, forward strand.
AAGTGAAAGACAAGAAGAGAGCATTTGCAACCCGCTAAATGTTCTTTCGTAGCTTTGTTGCTTAACAACTTGGTTGAGCAGCAATACTGTCACCAGTCACAGGCTCTTATGGACAAGTCTCATCTAGCTCTGGGCATTCATTTGCAGCTGGAACATTCTGTCAAATGCCTTTTAATTTGCTTGACTGCTCAACAGACAAACACACCAGCCTTTTTTCTCAGCCATCCTCTAACAGATAGCTCAACTAATATGAACGGTTTAAGGTAACTGCTGCTTACCTAGTACAAACCATGGTACAAACTTCAACATGTACAGTATTAACTGAGATCATCCACAGGAGCTTCAGCAGCGCTTGCCTGGAACACTCTTCTGTTGGCAAGGGCAGCTGGAGCCCTCTGGGAGAGGTTTAAGCAATTGCGGCTGATTCACCTACGTCATGCCTCTGTGTCAAGTTGTTTCCAATCATCTATTCCTGATTAACACCCTGTGTGGATGCTGTTATTGCAAAATCAGAGTGCATTGTTCCTGCTTAACTCAACCCTTGAGCTGCTCTTAAGAAACAGCAATGGTACTTTATATTTGCGCCTTACCTTAATCAGTGATAACTTTCAAGTGCGGGCAAGTCCTGGGATACATGATTCATTATCTTAGAGGAGTAATGAATATGCTGAGCGTCCTAAGGGAGGATCTTCTATCCAGCCAGCTCATGGAGGGGATCTGAAATTAATTTTACCTTGCAGGTTTGGGGAAAGAGAAGCGGGGTTATTTTTGCTCCTGATCAGTAAAAACAAAGGAAAGAAAACAAAGGAAACCAAACCAGCATTTTGAGGGGATAGGCTCTTGGCATGGTCCTTGCAGAACAAGTTAAGGAAAATGCCTTTTCACTCTCATATAGATTGTCTCCTACAGATGTTGCTCACTGCAGAGTGCTGCCTGGTTTGGTGGCATCCATGTCTATGGCAGCAGCACTCATGGAGACCAGCCATCAATCAGATCTACAAATGGAGGAAGATTGCCAAGTTACGGCAGGCATCAGCCAGGCTGAAGATGGGCAGTTAGATATTCACTCATGTATGAGAAATAAATTGTTCTGGACTAAATCTCTCATACCTCCAGTGGGGGACAAGCACCCAGAGGAAACTGGCACTTCTGGGAACAGAAAAGTAGCCCAATGCACTATTGCTCCTTGGCAAGCGTGTTTGTGTGTGACTTGGCTCCATGAGGAGGGCTACAAGCGTCAGGTTTCCCTGGTCCTTTCTAAATAAGCCATGCTGCTAATGTCCTTATAGCCATTGGATTGCATTATCTGGTGTTTGTCTCTCATTTTCTTCTCCGCAGCGATAGGACAGAGAAGCCAGCGCTATTCCTGCGAGGGCTGCAGTGTGTTACAGAGGAGAGATCCTTTGTGCAGACGAACAAAAGCCATGGGTTGTGTGGGCTGGGGAAAGTCTGCTCGTCAGTGCACCAGAGCAGGGTGAACAGTACAAAATCACTGGCATTTTGCAGGGGTTATTCCCTCTGTGCTTTGTTTTGTTTGCAAAAGGAGCTGGGGGACCTCATGGCAGCCGAGATGAATTGTTTTCCTCTCTTGCTTTTTTTGAGCCATTTGAGTGTCCATTTTTATGGCTGGACTGGTTTCTGAGAGCTGATTCATATCTGGACTATTTTCTAATCCATGTGGACACTCTCCATGGCAAATTCCATGCTCCTATACAGCTACTGTCCTTATGTCCTTCTGCTATTGTAGCTGGGGACTTCTCCCCACTACCCCAAAGAGACCTTGTGCTGCAGCAGATTTCTCTTCTGAATACCTCTGTACTGCTGATGTAGCCTGAAATCTTGAACGGAGAGCCCTAGCCCTTCGGCTTGGAGTGAGACACAATGCCCTCACTCACGCATCAATCCACTAAAAATCAGCCTGCATGTGAGTCTGGAAGGTCCTGTGATGGAAAGGCCCTCAATCTGTGCTCAATCTGCAAATCCCAAACACTGGTGTGTGAAAGGACTCTGGCCCTGAGAACTTCAGAGCAAACCACAGGCTCGGTAAGATGGGTCAAGCCACAATAAATGAGTTGATCATTGACCTTGTCTTTTTTTCTGTTTGTGAATTACCCAAGAATGCACTTGCTGTTTGCAAAGGGTAGGTCAACCAGTTCTAACTAAAATTTGTGCTTCTTAGCTTTGCTGGTTTTAATGCCTAGAAGGAAGAAACAGGGCACCGGGAATAATAAAGCAGCATGACCACAAAGACCATATAAAGCTCTAGTGAGGAATCATGGCAAAAGACACAGCAAAGGTCAAACACTGCTGTGTTTTTTTAATCTAAAATGGGATTTAATTTTTTTGTGTGCTTTTAAATCACCTTTGTTTTTGTAATGATCCCTTTTAGATCATTACATAGCCCCCTTTGCATCGTGGGCCCAAAAGCTCTGTCATTGTTCATTCTTGTATGCCAGAGAGTCAATGGAAGTGGCCACTGCAAAACAGGCCATGGTGGGATGGTGGGGGAAAACAGGGGTGGCAACATCAGCATCACACATTGCCTGACCCTGCCATCCATTCACACCCCTCCTCATTTGTGCTGAGGTGACATAGGACCTTTGGGCTGATGACATCTGACTTTGCAGGTGCAATGCCACTACCTTGATTTACACCACAGCACTAACGGTTTTTCAGCACAGCCAAGGGGGTGGACACGAATAGCAAAGGGTGGAAATGAGTTTAGTCCTGTGACTTCCCACCAAGCACAGCTTTAACCACAGGGACTGATCACAGAGAAGTCTACAGCTCCATTCCCTAGATTCTCTTTGATGGGACGTGAAATCTTACTCCTTTTCCAAACTCTACTCCCTCCCACACAGGCATACACACCATAGAAATGCAGGTTGTCTGCGGCCACCTGCTTTGGCCTGCACTGTTAGGATCAACAGTTCAGAGCGGACACCAAAATGGAAAAGTTTCCCTAGCAGAACAACAAGGTAATTTGTGATGTCAGAAACAACTCACTAATCTTTTCCATAAAATATCCTGGATCCACATATGACATCTTTAATCTAACAGATGTCAGCTCTCTGTCACATGTTAAAATTTAGTTCAGCTGTGCTTAGCTAGTTGGCGTAAAGTAAATTAATTCTTGTTATTTAATAGTACGACGATGAAATATGGGTTACTCCACACTTGACTCCGTGTCCTAGATAGCAACACATTAATTTTTTAATAGGATCCACTTTCCTTATATTCAAACTCAGTCATGAGAGAGATAAATGAGGCTAATAATAAACAAACCTTGCAGAGGCCTTTGGGATCTCACAGAAAGGAGGTTCAGATGGCTGCACAGTGACGAAGATTCCCCACAGCGAGGAATGACTGCCAAGTGTTAGCAGTCACACAGCGGCAGGTCCCCGAGGGCATTTCTCCACAATGGCAAGACAACCTCAGCCAAGGGAAAGGTATGCAACATCCAGGTTAGGAAGTCCCACAGCTTCTCCTTGTTTGATACTAAGATGTTCTTTCATGAGAAAAATTACTCTACAACATGCCTGATTTTCATAATCTCTCTCCTCGTGACACTGCAATGGGCCATAGTTGAGGACAGACTACTGGGATTATTAGCCAGATCAGCTACTGCTGCTACAGCTATCAGATGAAATAAAGGAGGCAGAACAGCAGTCTCCTTGTTTTTAAGGTAATTAGTGATGGAGAAGATTTATCACCACTGCATTTATCGACTCTTTAATTTATTGGGCAAATAGCCCTGTGACAGAAACAAATGTAAACTGGGTAGAAGGATTTCAGTGAAAGATCAGATTGGAAAATGTCTTTCAAATGGTGACTGGAAAGTCTTGCATGATATCTCCATGCAATACTTTATCTTGCAAACATCTTGTTTCACCACTTACTTCTGTAGTAGCTGATGGCATCCTGCATGTCATATAACCCTGAGTCTGATCAGGCAACCATGGATTACAGGAGACTCTTGATCAGGTTTTAAGGCTTTAATGCATACAAAAGGCTAAACTCCCTCCTCAGAAGTAATCGGGCAGCTCAGAGGGCAAAACTATAGATCCCAAATCATCATAGATGTAGAGAAAATAAAGATCTAGAATTATTAGGGACCATTAATAATTATTATCAAGATCCATTAAAAAATATAAGTGCAAAGAGATCTCCTTTCCCAGTCTACAGTGCTGCAATGCAGCACCCCTCCATCTCAGGTCTAGGGGATGGCTGAGGAAAGGACAGGCCACTGGCTCCAGCTCCTGCAGGCTGTGGCATGGCGTGGTATGATGAATGGAAACAGTGGGCAGATGTCTCCTCCTGTGGCATTTTACACATCCCTTCCCACCAGCCCCTGGGGCTAAGGTGGATGGAGCACCACAGGAAGCTCGCTCAGCAGCTGGTGCATACCTGTGAGGAAGAAATGACATTTTGGAGCCAGGCATTTGGCAGTCTGGGATTTGAAAACATGAAGGGGTCATTGCAAGAAGTTCACAGGCACATGTCATATACAATGTGGAAAAGATGTCACAAGATTATCGATGAGGTTAGGTCATTAGCCAAGGGTGACATGTATTTTGGTGGATGATTGCCAACTGAAATGACCATCTGTGTCAAATCAAATGAAACTGGCCATCAGTACACTTGTCAGCTAAAAATAAAAAAATCAAGGAAGAAAGACTTTATTTTCTGAACTGTCAGTTCAGTTCTACAACCGTGAAAACATGGGCTCACCACCAAGTAGAGGATGAGCACACACGTAGCTTGCAGCATCCAGGCCATCTCTACAAGGTTAGGAGAGCTATTGGTGTGCTAAGAATTCAGAATAAAGCTGAAATGCTTTTGTTGCCAGCATGCTTGCCAGGTGGCAGGATCAAAATCTTTCTGACTATTTTTAATATCTAATCCACATCTATGGATGAACCCAGTTAAAAATTGGTTTTGCAAGGAAGATAAATTTTTTCTTTTAAATTTTCTCATGAAAAAAATCATTACTCTCAATGCAAAATATCCCACCCAACTTAAAAAAAAAAAAAAAAAAAAAAAAAGCTAAACATTATTTTAGCAAAAGAATAATCTGCTTGGGGAAGGATTGTAATTTTCTTTGACAAAGGACATAGTTTTATGATTTTCCTTAAAGAAAAAATCATCTCCTACCTGTTCTTTTTTTGACTGAAGTTCTTTCAGCCATTTTTTTTGCCTGAAGTTCTTTCAGCCATGTCTATCTGAAAATGCCTTTTCCTATGAAGAATGAAACTGGAAGATGAGGTGTGCCAGTCTAGTCCCTGTGCCCCATGTCAGCCTAGTCCCTTGAGCCTCATGCTGTTGTGTATTGCTTCCGCTAAGCAGAGGTGCTGTGGAAAGGGAAAAACTGCATAGTTCATTTTTCCACCTGAAAGACAGGACTCCTCTATTGTTTCTTGGCCTGAGGAGCTGTGCATGATGCTCTCTTTTTTCTCATGCAGTGAGGACTTCCCATCCTATTTCAGTCTGCTGAAATCACCACCTTTTCCTAGAGTGCTGGGATTAAAGTAGCTTAATGAGTTTGCATACGTCAGCCAAACTTCCTTCAGTGACATTTAAACTAATGTAATTTATCTCACAGTTGCTGTGGACTAATGCACAGGATCAACTCCCGTCGCTCACCTTATGCCTGGTAATAGGCATTAAGTTGCTGCCATCAGATTCTGTGTGTGAGAATCAAGCCCTGGGAAAGCAGCCCCAGCTGCTGCGCTGAAGCCAGTGTGTTGCCCACCTTGTCCAACATCATCCTGCCAAGAGTGGGCAGGTTGAACACCTCTGTGGAAAAAAATCCCCACCCAAACACCCAAAAATCTTATGTACAATGTGGACTGCCTCTCCTACCGATCTCATCTTATTCTACTGAAGTTTAAAACCTGAAACTTATGATTATCTGCTTTTCAGTCTTCCTTTTCCATTTTTCAGGATTAAATTTTCTCAGTCCACATATCCTTTTCCATCCTGGAATTATCTCCCTCATTAATATCGCTCACCAAAGGAGAATATTTATGTGACAACCCTGAGAAATGTGGGCCAGGTGTCCTTGGCCACCAACTAAGCCATTGTTTGGGCACTTCTGGCTTTCCACAGGCTTTCCAGGGGTTTACTGATGTCTCAGGTTAGAGCTTACCCCAAAATTTAAAAAGAGTGAACATCAACAGGTGTGAATGGAAACTCTGCCAGCCTAAGTCACACTGAAATCCTGATGTTCTCCTATCTATCTTGTGTGAGTACATTTATTGACCCCTTTGATTTGACTGACTTTGGAGGTCTATTATTTTGGTGGCCTGTGTGGAAAATTGTTGTCCTGGTAAGACAGATCCCATCAGTGGAAATTTCACTGGGTTGCACTTCCTATAGCAAATCAAATCAAATCCTGGATAACAACCAGCTTCCCACATCTGTAAATATTTGCTTTGGGGCAAAAATATTTCAGACCTGATGCAAACCCAGATGCAGTTAGAAAAGTATAGGTAGCATTCCCACAAATACCCAATGGCAGTGTTTGTTTTGTCCCAGCTCTGAGGATGAAAGACTCTTCTGCAGAGGAGCAGTGCAACAGCAGCATGCCTCTTAACCTAGGAGGATTTAGGGAGCGTGAGAATTACAAGATTCATTCTCTGAAAATACTCAGAAATATACTTCTGGGAGAGCACAGTGACACATATTTTCACATAATGTCCACGAGCATTTGCTGAAATCGGATTTTGAATTGACTATCAGAGAGTCAGACAACACACCCAGCTCTTGGTGCCAATCCCGTCCACTCAGACAACACAAATGTAGCATTCAACTAGTGTTGGTCAATGCAGTTTGAAGTACAAATATACTTAAAGGACTGCAAAGCAATTAACAGAAAAATACTCCTGGGCTAGATGGGGGAGATTCATTTTCAATAAACTATTCGTATGATAAAGGATTCTGTAAAAATCAGCCTACACCATTCAATTACAAAGTGTTTCTTTTTAGGGAGTCAAGAAAAGAAGAGAAGGGGAATAATTCTCATTATAATTATGGCAAGAAGACTTTGAATGATGATAAACTGAAAAACTTTACATTTTTCTGTACAGTAAAAATTAGTCTCACCTTTTCCCCTTGCTCTTTCATAATTTAAAACTCACTTGCTTTTAAAAGTTCAAACCTGTCATGTAGTTAATCCTCACTGAGAGCTAGTGTAGATGACATGTTTGAAAATAATTGGGTTTAGGAATAAGAATGTTATCAGTGCTAAAACTCCCTGTCTTCTTTTAGTGTTATCCAACTCTTGCAAGTGGATTTAGTAAAAACACAGCTCAAAACAGTCCAGTTATTATTTGACTAGAAACTCAAGTCTTTTTTTTATTGTTAGCTTTTATTACCTACCACCATACAAACTTTCTGTTATCTTAGTGGCACAGCACTGATGAAAATCTGTTTCAATTGACCATTCTTGCAACCACCCCAACATTACTACAGTCAAACACCTCTCTATGTTAAAAGAACAATAAGACTGAAAACTCAAGCACTCAGAAGTTAGAAAAGTTATGGAAAAGTTAGAAAGGGTATTCTATGTTAAAGTACAGGCTTCAGTTATGTGGTGACACACTGTATTTTCAAGAACAGTGTAGTCCAAATACACCATTATTCAATATTTCTTTGAAGGAAAATAAAATATGCAGCACACATGAAAAAACACCAAACAGATTATTTAATTTTCTCCTGGATGTTTTTAGCGCGCTCTTACCTTAATACTTGAGTACAGCTAAAGCAATGATACATTTATTGTCACAGCACAGGAAAAGTGGTAGAGGCAGTAAAGCCTTGCTTGTGAATTAAGTGATTTTGAACACCCGAGATGAGATATCTACAACTTCATTATGCATATATTGCATCCAAATTGTAGTTCTCATCTTAGAAATGCAGCCCTAGAAGGCTTCTACTAGATCATGCAACCCAGGGTCCTGCACTTGCAGGCAATGGCTTTGTAGGCTCCCTTTCATCAATTGGTCAAGCTTCACCTTAAAGTTAATTGGATAATTGTGTCTTCAGGGCACCCCATGGAAGCCTGTGTGAGGACTTCATCACTCTGACAGTAGAAAGAACTTCTCATTTCCAGTCTAGACTGACTCCCAGACATTTTAAAACCATTTACTATCATGCTAAACTGACTTTTTAAGAAACTATTTTCCCTCTTTGAGGTATTTGCAGATAGCAATTCCAGCTTTTGTCAGCTTTTTCATTGCTAGGTTGAACAAGACAAATTCAGTCTTCTCTCACAAGACAGCCAGTCCACTCCCTCTGTTTCTACTGGTGTCCCTGTCCTGCTTGCTGTTCCAGTTGAAGTGCATTGCTCCTAAAAGGGGGAAACCAGATCTGGACCTCTGAGCTCATCATATGATCATCTTCCAAAAAAAGGTATTATGCTGAGGCTAAGTTATAAAGAAATGAAAACAGGAGTTTAGCATGGAAAGGATCAGGTGGCCTCGAGGTGGCAGGACCAATTTCACAGGTAACACCAGCAGTTCCAGACCAAGGATGGAGCCCGAGTCTTTGCTTGTGGTGAGGGTGGGCCACTGACTGGAGATTCATAGAGACGTCCAGTAGCTCAAGGACCCAAACTCTGACTCCAGTTGAGGGGAAGGGATGAAATCTCCACTTTCCCTTTATGCTCTTGGTTCTTCTAAGTCAAGTCAATGGGTCTGTGGATTTAGGGTGGGGCAGCTGCTGCATTTTGGGGCCTTTTTCTGTTGTCTGCATAGGTTTCCTGACAGAGGAGATGTACAGGATGACATATTGTATAGCACAGGACATGAAAAATATCAGCTGGAGAGAAAAAAGCATCCTAGATATTACAGCCCCCTAGCCAGTGTTCTGTCTTCTTAGCATTATCCATACCTTGAGTCAGTTCTTCAAGTCAGTAAATGCTTTAGTCTCTCTAACTGTGTTTCTTTCCCTTTCTACGGTGCTTTTGTGATGTTGTCAGAAAACCCAGTCAAGCTTTGGGGATGTTGGGAAAGCAGGGTAACACAGGCACAGATGCATCTGCTATCACCATCTCTGTGAGGCCCCAGCAGCTTTTACAGCTCAGACAATTATCACAAGTTTGGCTGTTGCCAAAGCTTCTCTATTCATCATCTTCAGTATTTCAAATAAGAAATGCATCCAAGCAAACATAATATCATCCAGAATATAGGTATACAACAATCAAAGATCAGTGACTTAAGGTAACCAGGAAAGCAAACCTTTCTGGAGATGCTATTATGCAGAACAACACATAAACTCAGTTGAAATGTCTGACACATATAAGAGTTTCCAGGAAAGAGTCCCAGGCACTGATACAATTGCTACAGCCATATCCCTTCTCTGAACATCTATTCATAAAAGTAGGTCCCTAGCTGCATGAATCGTTGCCCCAGGAAGTGAAAGATGCGTTGCAGAGGTTTTGATCTGGATAGGCTGTTGCTCACTCCCTCAGCATCATTCAGCGCTGTTAAAAATGCCCTACTTCATCCTGGAGGTAGCAGATGAAAGAAAACCTGTGTCTATCATTTCCACATTAGCTGTTTATGAATTTGAAACACATATAGAGGTTCTTCTGAGTGTACATGTATGGGTGTAAATATATATATTGGTCTTTGTATGTATATGTGCATGTATAAACACATAGACACATGTAGTATGCATTATAGACATGAGCCAAGTTTGTTATAAAAATTATATGCAACAATTAACAGGGCGACTACAAGGAACTACAGGACTCTATATTAGACTGAGTAATGCCAAATAAATGTCGACAATGCCAGTGCTGACACGTTGATGAAAAGAAATGTTTCTCAGTCACTGAACTGGACTTTTGAGTATCTAACTGACTATCCATCTAGCTGTCTATCTAGATATGTGCAAACTAAATAGGCCAACAAGCTACTTCCAAACCTAAGAGCTCCAGTATGGCAAGCATGTGCTTGACAAATGCCTAATCAGGATACTTGCTGCTGTTTGATTATATGTGTGGCAGGCTGATCCTGGCTGGAGGCCAGGTGCCCACCAGAGCCACTCGGTCACTGACCATCCTCAGCTGGACAGGGGATAGAAAATATAACGAAAGGCTTGTGGGTTGAGATAAGGACAGGGAGAGATCACTCACCAATTACAGGCAAAACAGACTCAACTTAGAGAAAAATTCACCTAATTTATTATCAAGCAAAACACAGTAGAGCAATGAGAAATAAAACTAAATCTTAAAACACCTCCCCCCACCCCTCCCTTCTTCCCAGGCTTAACTTCACTCCCGGTTTCTACCTCCTCCCCCCTCAGTGGCACAGGGNTCCTCCATGGGCTGCAGGGGGACAGCCTGCTTCACCATGGTCTTCACCATGGGCAGGGGAATCTCTGCTCCGGCACCTGAAGCACCTCCTGCCCCTCTTTCTGCACTGACCTTGGTGTCCGCAAAGTTTCTCACATCTTCTCACTCCTTTCTCTGGCTGAAAAAACTCCTCATAGGTTGTTTTTTTCCCTTCTTAAATATGTTATCCCAAAGGCGCTGCCATCATTGCTGATTGGCTTGGCCTTGGCCAGCAGTGGGTCCATCCTGGAGCAGGCTGGCATTGGCTCTATCAAACACAGGGGAAGCTTCTAGCAGCTTCTCGCAGAAGCCACCCCTGTAGCCCCCCACTACCAAAATCTTGCCATGTCAACCCAACACAATATGGAAAGCATATGTTTTGTAGTCAATTAGTGAGAACTCAATACAATGTATTAGAAAGTGTACTACGTGCATTCTGTATATAAGTATCAAATGCATGTGTCCTACATGGCATGACTCATAGCATTTGGGTTCTAGCTGCTGGACAGTTAGACCTCACTGGTAATTGTTTGATTAGCAATATACCATGGTTCAACAGTTTTGATGCTTGCTACACTGTCTCTGTAAGAGATTTTACTAGCATCTCTGATGGTGAGCCAGACAGGTCAGGAGGAGAGGTAGATCTTTGAGGAAGAGCCAGTCATAACCCTGAATATATTTTGCTTTTCCTGCAGATGTAAGCCAGACTTGTGGGCAACATCAGCACCCTTGAAAATGTTCTGGAGTTTTGTGGCACCCACTCCCCTCCAGTGCATAGGGTAGATGCAGAACAACACTGTGCCTGGGGACATGAGACACCCACAGCAAGTGCAGCTGAGGATTAGGACAGGTGAAGGAGTGGGAATTGTGATACTGTCCTATCACCATAGGACAGTAAATCCCCCTTTCCAGTCGGTGATTCTGCTTAATTTTGATAGGGAGTCTTGTAGCAAAGTATGTCATGCATGGTAGTTGGATAAATAGCACAGATTTAGTTGCTTATAAACACTGCAGTGCTACCACTCTGGTGTATGTTTTGAACAAATGCAGCTGCCCTAGGAGTGACTGGCTCCCTTATAACTGTCTGATGCCACAACTCATCACCCTGGTATGAATGCTGCCTGCTCCTGACTGTACTGACAAGCATCTTGTGGGGCAAGTCTTTCACAGAGAAAATGCACAACTCCTCGCCTCTGCACAACTCTGAATCTACTGAAAGATAAGCTCTGACATGCAGCCTTCCCTTCCCTTCCCTTCCCTTCCCTTCCCTTCCCTTCCCTTATCACGTGTGAATGAGTGTGTATACTCCAAGCCCCAGATGCACCTGCAGCCACACACTCTCCATCCAGCAGTTGAGAGCTGCACCTAGCACCAAACTCTCCCTAAATTCAAGTGGAACATCAGCTGTCCATCTGGTGCACCCCGAGACAGGCTTGGGAAGCTATGTGGACAGGAAGGGATGCCTGCGACTTTCCCCAAATGCAACCTACCCCATGGAGGCAGCAGAGCCTGCGGGTGGCCTTTGCAGCATCATGCACACAGCTTTGCAAGCTGTGAGTTTCAATGACTCCCTTCTCATGGGCCATCAAAATTTTGTGACCTGGTGAGACATATGTTGGCACTTTGGGTGCCCAATGGGGCACCAGCAAGGTGACAGCAGCGGAGTAGTCAGTGCCAGGAAGTTTCCTGCAGGAATATGCTACCAAAGAGGAAAGCATTGGATACAGGTGAGCCAAACCAGCTACACCATAGTGGGTAGCACAGACAGCCCTGCTCCCTGTGGGCAGGGGTTTGTAGGCCACTGCACTAGCCCGTACACTGAAGTTCTGCTGCTGCTTCTTACCCAGAGAGGCAGGTTATGGGGATGGGGGAGAGGGGCAGAAGGATTTCTCCTCCTGTTCTTCTTGTGAATTTGTTATCCCTGTTACTCACTGGGTTCCCCTACAGGGTAGCAAAGGGAACAGGTACTGGTGATCTTCTGCAAATAATGCAAGACATATATTGTGCCTCAAAATCCATCGGGATAGGCTTTGTGCCTCAGACAATGTAACTCCTACCATGGCACCTCAGGGCAGCCTCTCAGACCATTTCCACCTCCTCAAGATATTTTTCCTCTCTACCAGAGCAGCCATAATATTTGTAGTTGTGAAAGACAGGGCAAAGGGCTGCCGATACCTGCAGATGGCTATATGAGTTATGACACAGAGCAAACTAATCAGAGAGATATGCACAGCAGATTTTATTTTCCCATCTGCGAGATGCACACTGAGCTCCACATTCCTGTGAAAAAAAACCAAAACATTTAAACCATCCGCTATCTCTGGAAAATTGCTGAATGGCAGCATGGGGAAAAGGGGGTTTCTCATTGACAGGGCTGTCTACTAAATAAGAACTAGCTCCAGTCAACGTTACTAGCACTAAACAAGAATAGACGAGTTGGCTATGTCAGTGTTGCATCCCCATGGGGAGGGGTAGCTCCTGGGCCCTGACGCAAAGAAGGAAATGGGATTCCTCTACTCATCCGTTCACTTAGACCTTCCACCTTCAGCCCAGCACCTGAGCCTCCCTTGTCCCACTGCGCAGCTTAATATCTCACACTTGAGAGACACACCACTGTTGGGGACACATTACGGTAATCTGGTAAAATCAAACATTTCACAAAATAACTGTGGTGCTTGGGCTTTTTGCCATCCAACCATTTTGCAGGTTCCACTGCGATGTGCTAGAGCTGCTTTTCAAGGGCCTAATTGTTCAGAAAATGCAGAGCAGAGATGCAAAGGCCTTGTCCCAGAGTAGATGAACTCACCTTCCACAAATGAGTCCTCTGAAAAAAAACAGACCGTGTTACCTCAGCTCCTCAAATAGAATTACCATTTTGTGGAAGTCCTGATAACTTTAGTCATTTCATGAGAAGCAGCACTTACGTGTATAAGCACACACATACACACCAGCCACTCTGCGTAGGCATATGTGTACACGTGCATATGTACACACAGCTACTGCGTACATCTATATATTCATATGCTATAGATAGGTACAACATCTACGTGTAGTCTTATAGTTAAATGAGCAATTTTTAATATGCAGACGTGGGTGTGGATAGTATGCGTGTCTCCCTCCCACGGGCGTTTGTAACTGTGTGCCTCTCTTTGCACGCATGCACTGCCTGTATCTGCATAACAAGGCGAGAAGTTGGCATCAGCAGCATTCTGCTCTTCCTGAAGGAAGAGCTGATGTGTGTAATAGCTCCAACCGGAGCAGGAGCGGGCAGCTTGTCCCAGCAGTACACTGTGGTTTCCTAGGTAACTGAACTTGAAATAAGGTGATGTCTGGAACTGGGTTTTATCAAATCAATTTGCTGAAGGTGCATACATGGGAAAAAATAACCCCATGTAGGATCCTACTCACTGTAAGAGCCAACAATATACCCCTTATTTATTTTGGTAATTGAAGAGTTTCTTGTCTTTTAATGATCAGCAATGACATTTTCCCATTGAAGCCATCTGTGCAGGCAGGGGCTTGTAGAAAATATGACTGTGCATGTCATGCATTATTTACACAAGGCCACAGCTATGTGCTTTGCAGACAAATAAAGAAAAGACAGACAGACCCCTGCCCTGAGGAGGCTGCATGATGAGTGCAGGTCCCACCTTGCCTGTTTCTGGTACATTACTTTACCCATATGAGCAGCCCAAGTACAGCGGCCAGACTGACAGAGACTAAGTTTCTTCCTCTGTTGTAAACTTCCTACATGATGGTGGGCCACGTGGTTGGGGCAAGGTCTACAAAAATATTTGTGGGCTTACCTGGAGTGTCTGGGTGAATCTGACATCAGTGGGAGGGAGAGCAACACCTGTAAGAAAATGAGACTTAACTTCTCTGGATAAACCTCAGCCCAAAAAACCTAAATTAGATGAGGGCATGTGCCTAGGATCTGGAGCACATTTGCCTCTACTGTTGAATTATGTCCATCATGCTCTTGGCTTGTGCCAGGTAGCACTTAATCAAACAATTCCTAAGCACTGTCTGAACGTGGCATGGGCCAGGTAACGTAGGAAGCGATATAGAGTGTGACGTTTTGGTATGGTCTCTTGCACTGTCCTCCAACAGAATTTATCCTCATGCAACCCTTCTGCTCTCACACTAGTCCTCAAATCACTCTGAATTCTGCATCATCCTGTTAAAAATACCTCACTAGTAAGAGCTGTTTTTTGTTCGTTTTTTTACTAGACAAGACAACTGCACTTAGTTATAGCAGTATCATGGGAGCAATCAACATGGCTGTTCTTATTGCAACCTAAGAGGGACCGAGTTGAGTTGGACAAAATAACCCAGCTAAGCATGTCTTACATGCAAGTGTCCAACCAGACCCACCTATTTTCTTGTTTTTATTTTCCCCAAAAAGTAACTTTTGCAATGAGAACTTATGTATCCCATTGGCTAGTGGACCCTACTAATACATCTTTGTGCATGTGAATGTCTTGACATCCTCTGCTGCAACATCTGGAACATTTGGCCTCTACTAGTGCATGATGTTTAAGGACATCCAAAGGAGATATGCTTTATCCTTCAGGCAATAACCTACCAGCATGGGTAGCCAGTAAAAAGCAGAGAAGCCCAGCACTCTTCAGTGTGGTTCAGGCCTTTCACAGAGCAATCTGTGCTCCTCTGAAAGCATCTTCTGCTTGCTGGGTGGACGCTGACAGCAGCAGAGACACTACATCCCATGTCTGTACAGCACAGGCTGCAAACAGCAAGAGCACAGTGACCTGTTCAGGAAAGACAGCCTGACTCCATTCCAACGTCATCCTAAGACTAGTTAAGCGCTGCTGGGGGATGACGAAGAAAATCCAGAGCCTTGTAGAAGTATGCTCTGGGAGGATGCCCCACAGAACAGTTGTGAGAGGGCAGTTTTTGCAACAGCCTCCGACTGCCCCACTGCACCCCAACCTACTTGCTGATACCACACTGCTTGTACCTGACAAGCAGGAGTAAGAGATTGCTAGTCTATAGAGGTGGCATCTCTCTTCTCCACCGGGATGGGATTGACCTGATGTGGCCAGCTGCGCCTCTGCTGGCTCCATCCTGAAGGAGATGTCTGTCCTCTTTCCCCTGAGCCTGGGGAGATAGCAAAGGCAGATGTAGCACCCACTTAACCAGAAACTGCTAACCTGGGGGTGAAGCTTGCAGATCCCAGTTTCAGAGCCTGAGCGTGTCATGATGCCTCATACATGAGGCGGGGGAGAGGGGATTGGGGGATGTGGCAAGAGGCATGTGGCCTGCCCCGTGGGACACACTTCATGCCACACCATGTTCCTACTACTTATGGTCCTATTCAGGGGTGACCCTGTTAGCCATCACAGCCCACATGGCACCAGACAGGTCTGGGAATGTTTGCTACTATTATTAACACAGACGTGGTGTCTGTGCCCATCTGCAGCACTTACCGTGCCGCGCTGGGGTGTCGTGAGGACAAGTACCTTAAAAGACTGAGTCAAACGGGGCATCACAGTAAAGGAGATCATAAGAGCACTGGTTATAACAGCAGAAGATGATGACACATCAGTGCCAATCTTTCCATCATGTTTTGTTTAGTGTGATGTTTCTAATAACCATGACGGACCTGTGTCTAGGACAAAGGCCCCCAAGGAGGCTGGTACAGCAGCAGCAGGAATGCTTTGTGCTGTTGTTGCCGCTGCATTCAAAGTGACACATGCAGGCTTTCAGTAACCTGAGCATCCCACTTTGGTCTCAATGCGCTCAGCATTTGGCCTCTCTCTTTTCTTAGTGTGCCTGGCAGCAGTTTGGGGTGCAGAGCAGTGCTGCAGTTTGGATTTCGGAAGCTGCTGGACAGAGGAACTTCCAGAGCACCCCAAAGCATGGCTTACTCTGCATCCCATGCACCATGTGCCCCATAACTGCCTGACAAAGCAGTTCCCACATGCTGGCAGGCAAATTACTGGCATGGCCTGATACGAGATTCTTGGGTGCTCTGGAGGGCTTGCCCATCATGCCGGCAGGTTCATTGTCTCTACAGCCCTTGAGCCCAGTATTAAGGACAGATAGCCTCAGGGCTTTCCTTAGCTTAAAGCATCCTCCAAAGCCACTCAGCACCTCAGGGTGTAAGAAATCTTTAAAAGATGGGGCATTGTTCGAGTTTATCCTATGTGGAGCAGGCTGGAGCAGCTCAGCAATCTGCAGTGCCCATTAACGGTTAGATGCTATGTGATTTCCAAGGATGTATCCACGTTCCAACAGCTTCTTCCAAACTAAATTAGCTTTGGGATATATGATTGCAAAACTGCAGCAATTAGCAGATGGCTCAGGATCAAGTCTGGGACCTGATGTGACTGCAGTCAAATGTGGGGACTACTTCAGCTTCCAGTTTGGTACTGTGTCATCTTAATGCAAGTGGGGTTTTGGTTTTGCTTTTAACTGATGTCTAAACCAAAAGAGGAGGGATCTATTTTTATTTAGCAAGATATGCAGAAATGTTATCAGCAAAAAGATTGCCTGCAGTGTAGAGATGTTACATTTCATTTCAGGCAAATGGTGCTAGGGCTGCCTGGGATGTGACAAAACATCTGACTGATTGTTCTCCAAGTGCTGCTCTGTAGCCCTTAGAAAATCAACACATTAAGTTTTCACTATAGGCAAGCAATTAGGCACAGAACCATTCAAATGAAATCAAAATCAAATCTGGAGAGAAAACTGCAGAACATTTGCTTGTCATTTTACCTCAGGAAGTTTCATTACCGCTGCGCTCAGCACCAGCATGACCGGCCTTAGGACAGTGCATCTGGAGACAGGTCCGCAGGGCAAGGCTGAAATCCTAGACAAGGCTCAGTGATGAGCCTGAAAAAATGTTCACAGGTTTCTGAGTGTGCATTAATGCCAGATATTCTGTGCATCCACCTAGATCACCTCAGGCATACTTTGCAGGGTCCTTGGCCCCTTCCCACCCACCCTGGGGAAACAGATGAAAGGGGTTTCTGCCCAGTCAGTTCACCTGAGCTTTTCTGGTGCAGAAGCAGAGCACAGAGAGCGGTGGTAGGGGCAGGCTGTGTGCACCTCTGTGTGAAATCAGGTCACAGACCAGGCACTCACCCAGAATCAAGAATTAGAGAGTGCTCCTGGTCTTCACCCATGGCTTTTGGGCTCAACAGAGTTAGTTAGCTTAATAAATGAAAAATCTATGCAGTGCCTTTGGTGATGCTCAGAATCCCATGCCTGGGGAGCAGAGTTAGGATAGCAGTGTGTCCCTCCAGCTAGCACACCAGCATGACTGACAGTCAGACTGTCAGGAGCCAAACCAAGACAAATAAAACAAGAAACGTATATTTAATAGAGAAGGAACAACTTACCAAGGGCAGTGGTGGATTCTCCCATTACATTCTCCCTCTAAGGACAAGTTGGGCAGTTTCTTTTGAAATACGTGCTCTAGTAAGATCACAGCTCTTGCTCTGAAAAAGAAATTAGTTCAGTGAAGTCCTGAGGTCTGTACTATGGGAGAAGTCTGTTTGAATTGCCATAATGGACTCTCTGGCCTTAAAAGTGGGTAGATCACTACCTTGTCCTTTCTCTTTTATCCACCCTCATATTTCACTTTTTTTTTCTTTTCAAGTAATTTTATGGCACTCATGAAATATCTGAGTACCTCACAAGCTATGAATCACTTCTGATTCAGACTCCCTTAATGGAGTCTGCCATCCCTTTCTCTCACATGCACAACCAAAGCCCTGAACATGCAAGTCCCAACTTGTACCAAAACCCTGAGTTGGAGATAAGGAGAAAATCTCAGCCTGTGCCATCTGCTCCTGCACCATCACCCTACCACTGTGCCTCCATGTTTGTCTATGTTTTTTAATTGGGCAGTGTCTCTTCCTGCCTCTCTTCATAACCAATTTGCCTGATCAAAGGCCATCCAGATGCCCATTTACCTCAGACAGGAATCAGAGAGAGAAGGCAGTTCTGCACTTTCTTTGTTTGTGTCATTCCTGGACATGAACAAAGGTTTAAAGGAAGGAGAGGGTGAGACCGGGGGAGTTGTGTGAAACACATCATTTCTCCTACCAGCTCAAGGGAAGTAAGCAGAGATACTGGCTGTGTGGAGCCATCTTCCAGTAGAATGGTGAAGAACCCATGCCATATTCACAGTCTGGGAAACCCATTAAGTTCTAAGAAGCAACCCCTGTCTTGCAAGCATGGGAAGGGGGTAAATGACAGGCATGAAGGCATAGACTGAAGCCAGCTGGACTTCCACTTGAGCAAAGATGTGTTTGCCTTCATCACATTCAGCTGCGCACTTGTGCTCTGGGTTTGTTTATATCCAACTTATCAGTTGCAGTGGTGCTCCTAGAGAGAGAGGTTTTCTATTTATAGGCATCAGCAGTACATCCCTCACCTCCAGGACTGCAGGGCAATCTTCACCCTCCAGCTTCTCCTGCTGCTGATAATTGCTTCTCCATCTGGGCCAGACACAGGCACTCTTGCTTCCATGTGAGGAAAAAAGAAAGGGATTTAGTTCCCAAGCCACAGCCTCTATCCCTCTGAACAGGAGGATAACCCATAATAGTTATTTCTGCTTTCCTCCTTCTTAAACTCATGTGATTATACTTAATCTAGCAAATAAACAACTATGGTTGATATGCTGAAATGCACTAATAGCTAGCTAATCAAGATGCTTAAAGCATATGGGAATATTTCATGTCTGAATAATAATAATAGAAAAATCTCCTGTAGAGCAAGGGGTCTCAGCCTGAGCTCCAGACACCCAAGTGGTGTCAGGGTGGGCTGAGGTAGTTCCCACCTCAGGGTGTACATCTGCACTAAACTGGAAATCTTTCCACTTTTTTACCCCTCACGCCTTTCCTGAGCAGTCACTGGGACCATTTACTTAATCAAGTCCTACTTTAGCTCATTCTGAGGGATAAATACATACAGTTGAAGTTTCTGAAAATCTTATTAAGGATCAAAGAAAAAAAGTCTGGAGATTACCTTAATGGATCATCTATTCCATCTATTACCTTGTCACAAAACCTGTCCCGGTACTTCACTGTCACCAACATTGGAAAGCTTTTTTATTTTGTCTAATATTAATCTCCCTTGCTGTAATTTATGGCTATGACTTCTTGTCCTAGCTGCTACAGAGCTGACTAATAGATTATATGACGAAGAGCTGATAAGTACGGGCTAGAGAAGTGGACAGTGAGATGAACTGAAAACTACGTGAACTGCCAAGCTCCAAGGATTGCAATCAACTGCATGAAGTGCAACTGGAGGCCACTCACCAGTGGTGAGCCCCAGGGGCTGGTGCAAGGGCCTGGACTGCTTAACATCTTCATTAGTCACCTCAATGCTGGGACAGAGTGTACCCTCGGCAAGTCTGCAGATGGCACAAAACTGCAAGAAGCAGCTGATACACCAGAGGGTCATGCTGCCATCCAGAGGGACTTTGACAGGCTGGAGAAATGGGCTGACAGGAATCACATGAAGTTCAGTAAAAGGAAGAACAAAATCCTGCCCCTGGAAAGTAATAACCCCATGCCCCAGTAGAGGCTGGGAGCTGACTGGATGGAAAGCAGCTTTGCCAGAAACGATCTACGGGTCCTGGTGAACAGCAAGTTGACCTTGAGCCAGCAATGTGACTTTGCAGAAAAGCAAGCCAAAAGCCTTGTGGTTTGCATTAAGGAAATGCATTGCCCGCAGGTCGAGGGAGGTGATCCTTCACCTCTGCTCAGCCCTGGTGAGACATATCTGGAGTGCTCCGTCCAGGTCTGGGCTTCCCAGTAAAAGATAGATGTGGCCATCCTGGAGCAAGTCCAGTGATGGTCCACAAAGATGATTAAGGGATGGGAGCATCTGACATATGAGGACAGGCTGAGAGAGATGCGCCTGTTCAACCTGGAGAAGAGAAAGCTCAGAGGTATCTTCTCCATGTGTATAAATACCTGATGGGAAGGAGTAAAGAAGACAGAAAGAGACTTTTCTCAGTCATGCCCAGTGTCAGGACAAGAAGAAATGGGAACAAACTGAAATAAACAAAATTCAATTTAAATATAAGAATAAAACCTTTCTCAGGTGGCACAGGTTTCCCAGAGAGGTTGTGGTGTCTCCATCCTTGGAGATATTCAAAACCCAACAGGGCATGGCCCTGAGTAACTTGCTTTAGCTGACAGTACTCATAACAGGGGCTTGGATTAGGTTATCTCCAGAGGTTCCTGCCAATCTCAGCAATTCTGTGGTTCTGTGACTGTATTTCCTTCCCACATAGTGGTCTTTTACATTCTTGAAGGTAATTATCATATAACCCCCTCAATTCCAGTTAGTTCAAGCTTTCTTCAGAAGACATATCTCATTGCGGGCTCCTGGACCTTCTTCAGTCAGTCTTTGCTCTTCTCAAAGTGCAGTGTCCCACACAGGACACAGCACTATAGTTGGACCTGAATGACAACAGTAAGTTTCAGAGTTAACACCACAGAGAGAATCAGGTGAGTAGACAGATCTGAAAGAGAAGAAAAGGCCAACAAGCAGACAACAGCTGCTACTTACCCACTGAGTGCCAGCAGACAGTTAAAAAATTTCTATTCTAGGTATTATAGCCAAGATATCTTCAGAAATTTTCCAGAACTTTATATTATACCTGTTTGGGAAAGAATGTTTGGTTTGGCTCCTTGCTTTTATATTAATTTCTTTAATTGTTCAAGGGATTGAGCATCAGCCTTGGCTTTCCATATCCACTTTGTGCCATCCACCCCCTTGAAACCCCCAGTGGGAGCTGGCAGCCCTGCCACCTCACCTGAGACCCAGTTTCCCCTGTGGGACAGGCAGAGAACTAGCTTTTCAGAGGGCAGACGATGCTGGTGAGCTCCCTTGCGCTGTGCCTGCAAGAGTGGCAGGGGGTGGACTCTTCCCCGCACTGCAGAAGCCAGGGCAGGAGCCAAGAATCAGGAGCAAGAGCAGCCAAACCAATCAACTTCAATGTGCTGTACTCTAAAAAATATGAGCATGTGTCAAAGTAGGAAGGCTTGCAACAAGGGGCTGGCTTGTTTATGGTTTCATTCCTCACCCCTGCCTCCTTCTTCCTCGTCTCTCTTGCCAAATGCAGGTACGTAGCCCAGTTCAGAATACAGTAGAAACTAAGGGAAGAAAAAATTCTTCAAGTCATACAAATATGAATTCTTCCCTCATAACGAAGGCCAACCTCTTAGTACCCTGTCAGCCTATTATACACCAACAGTTTTCACCCCTGCAGAGCAGGCACCAGATGGGTAAGGGAGTGAAGAAGTTGTGCTTTTGCTTGGCTAATAGCTTTATTCTGAAAACCTAAGGAGGTTCTTTTGAGCTGTGTGATGGTTTCTGCCTGCTGTATTACTAAAGGAAAGCTGGTGAACAACACCAAAAAGTATCAGGCAAACAGACATCAGAATGAAGTTATAAACTGGGAGAAAGCAAGAGAGGATGCTACCAGCAGAAGATGGCAGTAACCGGTGACTCCCAAGCACTCCATGGTATTTACCTTATAAACCTGTGCTGTTTTGGTACAGTTGAAAGTCCTGACATCCTATTTAACTCAGAGAAGGTTTTCAAACCTTCTAGCCTGCTTGGGCAATATCCCTTCAAACCAAAGAGGACATTCCTGGAGCAAAGAGACAAAAACAGATATCTCATTGTTTAGAAACCATTTAGCAATATGTTTGCAAACTTAGAAAGGGGGGAAACCTTCACTGAAATCTGATATGTATACTCTGGTATTGCATGTACGTTTGTTTCATGGCTGGTTTAGGTGCAATCTTTCTCTGTGTATTTATTCTGAATGTAAACATCTGGGTGTAGTACCAATGTGTACTTGTATAATACAAGAACATAAGATCTGAACACAGTGTGGATATAAGAATTAAAAAAAAAAAAGTGTCATTATTTAGGGTGAAGCACAATAACAAAATCAGAATTTAAACCCTGTCTCCTTGTCCCAAGTATAAAATGAAGAATTCAATTTTAAAGCTTTTTCCCCCCCTTCCTGATTTTGGGTGAGAAGACATCTGCTGATCTTTCATTAGAAGGAGTCTTAGCTCTTCACCTGCATGGCTGGTGACAGTGACAGCACTTCACGGGGGCGGGGGGTTGGCAGCACTCACTGCTGGGGATCAGGAGGTCCCTACCAGCACCTCGGAGGTTTGTCCTGCAGAGCAGACCATCAGTTGTGCCAACTCTATTCTTTGATGTGATAACAGACTTATGGACACGTACTTCTGGTTCAAGCTTTAGTGGAAATTTACGGACATTTATGGACGTTTATGCACATTTACTTTCTGGTTCAAGCTTCTGTCGCGCTCCAGAAAGCAGAAAGTGACAGGGACCAATTCTGGTCTCCTGGATGGACCCAGGGCCCCATGTTACAAGGATTATCACTCTGCTCTGCCTGCCACAGGGGACAGGACCACCTCCTTGGCTTCTCCTCTAGGTGAGGTCATCTCTGTAGAGGTGTAGGTGAGACCCTGAGTCTTCATCTTCCCTGAGAGCACTGGTAATGCTGCAGCTATTTTTCTTTCTACTAAACTTTCCTAGCTTTATTGAGATGTGAACTCTGAGAGATAGTGATAAATGTAATTCTGTCCTCCTCACTTACCTTCCATTTTTACAGATTGCAGGCTAGGTACTCCTGATTTAGGATATCTATTTCCAGAATAGCAATTTCAATCTCTGATGTATTTAATGAGAAATTATAAATTAATAGTCCTTCTTCACAGAAGATCTATGCTAAATCCATGTGGGATCCTTAAGAACTGCATAGTGAAAATAATTGACTAGCTGTGCAGCCGTAATAAACACAGTTTAATCTAGGAATATCAGAATGGTCTAAAAATGTTTTTTAAAAGCACTAAAATCACATGTTAAAAGGGTTTAATGTGTCCTCAGCAGACCTGGCTATGCGAAAGTTGATTAAGGAGTTCTATTTGTGTCAATAAATTATCATCCAAGGTAAAATAAAAGTCATTCAATTTGTTAAAATTCAATTTTATTTAGGTGCACAATTAGTGGGTTTATCCTGTTGCAAAATAATTCAGCCAAGGAATCAATTTTAGCACCAGCAGAGTACAACTGAGTCTATAAACAGTCTTCCAATACTAACTGGATACAGCTATGGACAGGATGTTTTATATAAATGGCATATTTCTCTTTCACATACACACACAGAGACAAACAGATATCTCTGTTACCATTTCCTAAAAATCATTAGCTGAATGCAACTGTAATACTACTAAAACTAATAACAGTATTTTCTTACAGAAATTGCTGAAGGCAGCTTCAGGAATAAGGCAAAGTAAAAAAAAAAGAAAATAATAATACAGCATTCATAATCCTGACTGTCTGCATCTCTCTGTTTTTTTTCAAAGGCTGTGCCATAGTCCTGTGTTTGTTCTGCACTGTTTTCCAGTAAAATGTGGATGAAATCAGATCAAGAAAATGGTACCAAGAACAAGTCTAAAGGACTCTTGCAAGTAAGATCTCCACCATCACATTGCTGCAGCAAGGATGAAAAACATTTCCAATGCTGCCAGCTACACCAGGATGCCTGTTGGTAAGAGAAGCCTGGCTGTGGAGGATGGGCAAGATGTGCCCGTGCATATTTTATCTAGGAGGCCTTGATAAACCCACCAAAAACTGAATCGCAACCTGGAAAGATAATTGCTATCACTGGGAAATTGTCACATCGCCTAAACTGAGGCACCCAGCAGGTAATTAAGGTAGTAGCTGCCTAATGTGTCTGCACTGGCAAATCGGGTCGCTCCTCGTTTTGCCTGGCTCCACTGATTACACATCCTGTATGCATGTTAGCTCCCTTTGGGAGTGAATGTCCAAGAGGAAACGCAGGCACCTGGAGAGGACAGCATCTCCCAGGGTCTGCAAAGAGAGGGCACTTGGAAAGTAAGAAATTTGGCTGCCTCCAAAGGAGACACTCCTTCAAGTCTATCTCACCAGACTTTGCTCTCTAAACCTTTCTTCTTAGGGACAGGGAATGGCATACCCTTCCTGTCACAATAGGCACTTCTCTGAAGGCTGGAAGAAAAGCTATGTCATTAGTATATGTATGCTGAAGAGAGAAAGCACCATGTATATGTATGCGAGTGTACACATGTGTGAGCGTGTGTGTTTTTCATGTTTCAAGTGCTATGCAAGGAGACTGTGGTCAGTCCAGAGCTTGCTAGGCTTGAGTGGTCAGGAATTAGCCCCTCCACACCTCTTTGCCCCAGGATCTCTGCCTGATGCCATCCACAAAGACAATATACATAGCAACAGCTTTAAGAGGCCATTTCACTACAGCGTACCTCAGGACCCACAGCTTTAGGAAGGAGAATGATGTTTGTGGGTGTCACATTCTCTTTCACTGTGGTTATTAGCTCCTGGAGTACAAGGAGGGCTGGTGGTAGGGTTTGGGTTTATGGTAAAGATAATGCTCAATTTCCTTCTGCATTCTACAGAGCCCCCAGAATTAGGCAGAAATATGGTCTCAGGCACTAATTCCTTCTTTTAGTTTTTATTGTGGCCCTCTTGCCACAGTTAAGGATACAGTTGGGATTGGAATTAGGATGAGGACAGTGACACTTTCTAGAGGCCAGCCTATTCTAGAGGGCATGAAAAGCTAGGAAAAGGACTGGTGGTGCTGTGACGAAGGCCATAGGTTCTCTTTTCCCATAGGGAATGGTCCCTTGTCTATCAGCAGGCACAGGGGACGGGGTGGGCTTGGCTGCTGTGGCTCACGTTAATGAGGCATACATCACTGTAGGGCTTTCAACAATGTAAGCACAGCTGGTGTTAGCAGAGGTAAAATTATGTGCTCCTTTAGGGAGTGGGGTCACCTCCTGCCTGTGAATAACATTAGGGTTTGTGTTGGGATTATAGTTATAGCTTGGAGAATATAAAATGTCAGAAGCATAACTACTTGCAATATGCAAGGCCTACATACATAGTAAGAGGATTTGTGTTGAGAAGAGGAAATTCTCTTCAAGCTCTTTTACAATACAGATTGGTTCCCTGACTTATAACTTTGATCAGGGTTTGAAGGGTTTGGAAACCTTCATGAGCGCAGCATATTGCTGAATATTATAGCATTTATATAGCTAGAAAAAAGACAAAGGTTGGCAAGGGTCCTTCCTCCTTTCATGCTCCTTTACTGCAGGGATTGGTCCCCTGGCACCAGAGTGAGAGGTGGGGATAGGGTCTGCAAATGTCAGCCACAAGTGCCCCAAATTACCACACTCTCCACTGCCCAGGGGCAGAAAGCAGCTGGTTATTGCAATGGTAAATACCCTTTCAGCGTAGGAAAAAGCATAAAGCCTAAAGCACTGACGGACAAGCCTGTTCCCACATGTGTGAGATGAGCTGAGGAAAAGCAACACTCTGGCATTGGCGTGACTGGTCAGGGGCAGCTAGGCTTTGCTCTCTTCTTCTGCAGGGACCGATCACTTGGGGTAGCAATCATGTGAGACAATTTATATTTAAGGGCCCTTTGTGTGTCATGTGGCCCATAGTCCCAGTAAGAGTAGAGACCAATGCTCTCTTTTACTGTGGGGATTGCTGCCCAGGGTACAATTAAGGTAAAGATTTGAGCTGGGATTACCTTTTCTCTCTCCCCAGCCTGTTTCTGCTGCCTTCTGCAGTGCCTGTGTGGCAGTTCATTCTTTCTGGAGTAAATCAATCATCTCTCTCCCAGAGGAAATCTGAGCACAAGTGATGGGGGAACAGTGCAGACAGACATTGTGGCCACAGATGCCATCATATTCAGCTCTTCCCTCCCAGGACAAGCCCCAACAGTGTCCTTTCCCCTTGTCCCAGGGGACAGATCACATGCCCATCACGCAGGCACCGAGGCATCTGTGACATAACCATCCCTGGTACTTAAAGCACTTTGGATTAAAACACCCCCCCCACACATAGCAGTGACCTCTATGTCTCAGAGTCACAGGGCTTGCACAGTGGATCAGAGAAGACTTTGGTCAAGGAGTGTCCTGGCCACTCCATGCCAGAGGTGCAGCCCTGAGCACCTTGGAAACAAGCCAAGCACCAAGCAGCAACACATGCAGAGACAGCAGTGAGAAAAGAATTTGAACAGCAGTTTAGGGAAAATAAGCTCCAAAGGACTTTCTTCCTGCACTGACCACTGAGCCTACATTTGATGCTCAGTCAGGTGTTATAGATGTCTTTCTCCTCACAATACTTCATTCATTCATTCACACAGTTCCCAATTTTATTTTCTGGTCCATGGTTAGTTTTGCTGCAGGGTGACACAAAGCCATAGGACAGCCTATATAATGGCAGGATAACTTGATCCAATAGAAAGGAGGGAAATAATATTACTATCCCCAAAAAAAGAAGGAAAAGAAAATGATTCAAATTGCAACCTTATGTTTACAATCAGTTTCAAGTTAAAACAACTCAAAACATTTCTGTGCACTGAAGAAAATCTTCATTTTTACTGTAATTTCTGCCCCAAGTCTTCTTCATGCTTATTATGCATGAAACGAATATCAACTCTTCACACCACCTCATCTGTAATACCGCATGACCCAGAACTACTAATATCAGGCAATTGTATAATTTTTCTCAGATGAGCAGTACCTTTTAACTCATTAGGAGCATTCACCCATGAACAAGATCATAAAGATGCATTGGGATGAAATTCCAGCCATGGGTCAGAATCTCTGACTAACTGTAGCTGCATCAGGGTTTCACCTCATACCACAGACACAAAGCCATGATGCAATAAAATCCTGAGTCCAACAGACACAAAGGAGTTTAGGAACTGTTAAGACCAAGAACTGAGGTTACTTACCAAAGCTCATGAGGGATGCTTGTGGCACGACCTGAACACTGGTGATGCACCTCTGATGTTTACATTTTGTGCTTCCAGCCCACAAGCTGTGTTTCCTATTGCTCCTAGACAGCTGAATTCATCTGCATGGCAAAGAACGGAAGAGTTAAGGTTTGTTCTGGCTGTAAACCAGTTCAGACATCTGTGGTGTTGGTGACACTTTTGAAGAGATGTTGTCTTTGAACACTAAGGTAGCTTTGTGCATGCAAATATTCTTGATTATGGGCATTGGTTGAAGAAGAAGAGAGTAAAACCTTACTAGTTCATTCTTGCTTAAACCAGCTATCTTGCCACCCTACAACATAAATCAACATATTCAGGAATAGACACAACATTTACTAAGCTTTGCACTCAACCAACCGTTGTGTAATAGGTAGCTCCAGTCTTTTAGACCTTACACAGGTTTTTTTGAATCCTGATGGACAGGAGACATCATTGCAACAATCCAGCAATGGGTGCAGCTGAAGCAAGAACCTTTTATCTCTTCATCTCCATAGGCAAATGTTGTTTGGATATGCAGAGAAGTTCCGTGCCTCTCACATTGTTGCATTCAAAATCCTTTAAAAAGGACATTGGCATCTAAGACCAGAGCCAGCCTGGAGTAAGCTTTCTGGTCACAAATGCATAGAGCGTAAACACATTTTTATTTCTCTTTTAAACACTGATTACCAGGAAGCGGAAGTGTTTTTAAATACCTTTGTTCCAGTGTTCTGAGGTTTTTAATGGAAAGTGAAAATGATGAAGGTCACGTATTAATATTTCATTGACCACCAGTCAAAACAGGTTGGCTGACGAATGTTTTATGCCTTCCCACCTGCGCAGAATTACCATTGCCCTCCATTAAGGACCTGATTCCCATTAGCTTCTTCCGACTGATGGGGGGAAGGGGAACATGCTGTGTGTGCGGTGCTGGAATAGGGAATGAGATTTTTGCAACCTTTCATTTAAAAAAGAAATCCTTGGGGGTCTGTGAATGGCAGGTTGTACTAGTGATCTCCCAGAGCCATTCAGACCTAATGGCACGATGACACGAAAGCTAACCTTTCTTCACCAACCTCCTCTATGTCAAGGATTGACATTGTTGATTTCAGAAAGTGATGATTGCTTCTCCCTTGGTTCACTCTGTTGAGGAAAAGGCTGGTTGGAAATCACTGTTTACTGTTTTGATTGAAGGCATCAGGACTGTGGATATTTCTTCTTTCTTTAAAGGCATACATTAGAATGTTGCCTATCTGGAGTTCACTATGGAAATATTCTAGTTGGGGTGGACTGCCTGCCAGGAAAGACTGATGGTTTGCTTCAGCAGAGGAAATTAAACTAAAATAAGATCTGAATCTGAAGCTCTGGCCACAGCCTGAGTTGAGATCTATTTGTGTTTCTAAAGGACTCCAAAAGAAACTTAATTTAATCCTAAAACCAAAAGAAAACATTTTGTATTTGCGCTTATTTTTTTTCCAATTCTGGCTGAGATTAGGACATCCACAAAATGACAGTGGGAGATTTTTGTCCTAAAGGCAAGTTGGGAAAAAAATACTAGCTCTCTCCAAAACAATTGTGCTTATGAGGCTGTTGGGCTAATTTTGCAGACATGAGAGCTGCAACTAATCACACTAAAATCAGACTGCCCGATGTGAATCCATTGCTACTTCAGACACATGTTGAGTTCTTCAAACTATAAGGGTAGGCACTTATCCAACTAGCAATGTTTTCAAGAAAAGTCAAGCACCTATGTGAAAATCACACAACTTTCTGGATATGAGCTGTGGGAGTTTGCCCAAGGTTTGCTCCACTCAGCCCTTTCACAGCACTCTCTGGGTACCTTCCCCTGTCTTTGCAGTATAAGCTCATGTTCTTGCAACCCTTTGGTAAGTCTCTGTGCCTTTCCAGGAGCTCATCAGTTTGCTGTGACTCCCTTCCCTCTGTCCAGCTTGGCCATATGCACTACCGAACAGCTTTTCCTCCTATGAACACACCTGGGCAGAGATCAACATGGAAAAATGCTGTTTTCTGCAACATTACCTTCTAGGGCTCATCCACACCATGAAGGGATTGATGATGGAAAGTGACAGATAGGAAGCTACCTTTACATGGCTCCAGAGAAGACTGTGCCACAGAGAAAAGATGTGCTACAAAGAGCTACGTTTTCATAAGGATGCCCCCAAAATTACCATGTACCATGTCATAAATCTTCACAACTGGGTAGTCCCTACCATCTCTGCAGATTAAACAAACAGTGCTTGAAGTGAGGAGTGCAGGCAGAGGATATTTTGCCTTAACATTGTCCCATAGGTTTTCTACAAAATATATGTAAGCAATAACACTTGTGCAACAGTGCACAAGATTATTAGCACAGGGTTTTGGACAAGAAGTGGAAAACTTGTCTCACTTGAAACTCAAAAGAGTACCTAGATCAGAAAAATAAGTCAGAAAAGTACATTTATTTGCCCCAGAAAGCATTAACATCAGAACTGATGGTATTATTATTTTTTAAAATAGATTAATCATTGGGTAGGAAGAAGAAAAAAGAACAGCTTCTCAAACATCTTTAACACTAGAAGATGAGGGAGATAGCAGGGGATTCATCCATCTAACTGTTAGGAAAACAGAAATGATGAAAAAAACCTATAAAAGCCTTGGGTTTATTGTTTTTCTAACCTTATTTCCAGTAGTCTTCCCATTACCTGCTCTGTTCAGAGAATCATTCTGCTATTCCTTAAGATGTTTTTTCCCCATGTTAGTTTGCATCATATATTTTTATTAAATCAATTACCATGTAATTTACATCATATTGCTTAATTAAGGGGAAATTGTTTTGCTGAGCAGCCTGTTGGAGGATGAATGGAATCAATCAACTTTAATATAAGACTAGCCTCTTCATAAAGCCATTAATTTCCAAGTTTAGTCCTTGGGAAACAATAAATGGAATGCTATTATACTGCCTAGAAAATATGACACTATAGTACATCTTAAATGTTTATGACAAGTCCACTGCACTAAGCTGGAACAATTTTTTTTTTTTATAACTCAGGTAAAAAAAAAAAAAAGGGGAGGGGGGGCTATTTTAACAAGGGCTGGGATGCAAATAGATGGCAACTCATTGTCCACAGATTAAGGGAAAAATGAGGCAGAATAAAAAGTTTCCAGGCCATCACTTCTGCTAGGAGCATCAGGATTTCAAACACTAGTAAGAGTTAGAAGAGTGTATTGGTAAAATAAAAGGATATTTTACTCATTTCTCTCCACTAAGATGTCAACTCTGCCATACTTACTGCAGTACAACAGTCATGCTGGAAAACCAGTAATTATACTTCTACCAGTCCTCAGCATTTTATGAGTACCAAGTATAATTTGTTTCTGTGGCATCATGCAATGCTAGGCACTTGTAGATAAATGCATAAAGTGCTGCAGTCCTAATGTGCTTGTTATATGCACTCTGGGGTAGCCCGATGATAATTGCTTCCAGAAGAGGCATCATGCCTAATATTGCTAATTTACAAAGTGATGGAATAGCAACTCTCAACCTGTTTTGGACAGGGAGCTTCTAAAGTCTTTGCATATTCCTCACTTGCTTCCTCTAAAATTCCTCTCTCCTCCTCTCTCTTCTTCTCCACTATGTACCTTATAACAAAAACCTTGACAAGACCATTCCTTCTCACATTTAGAAACATGGGGGGGGAAAAGGATGTTCCTGTCTTCTGCTTCCCACCTCCACTCTGAAAGCTTAAGAAAGAAAACAGTTTAGATGTCCAGTTTGGCTCCACACTCCTGTGTGTGAATTTTCTTAGTGCTGCTGGAAATAAAACTCATGATAAATAGCACAATACTATGACCCTCTATTGTTCTCAAGGCAAAGGAGAGTGAAACCACACGTGGCTGAAGGTGCGAACGGTGTGGGCAGGTGCCCATGTCCGTGCAAACAATAGCAACGGCACGGGTGTTGAACCTGGAGCTGGGGTGCTGCCCCGGGAGCAGCCTTTCTCATCATCCTTTACACCGCGGTTTTGCCTTAGTGGTTTCACTTACCCTGTAAAGCCTTTCCCATAGGTTGCTTTTCTTCTTCTTTTTCTTCTTTTCCTTCTTCTTTTCCACCCCCTCTCACCTTCAAGGCATTTAATTGTTGGGGTAGTGAGAGTGTTTCCTTAATGTCATAGAAAACAAGAAAATTTTTTTTTTGCCTAATGATAAATCGCGATTGGTCTTCATTTTGAAGGCAATAAAAAGAAAAAAGGGAAAGGTGAGCGAAGCCTCAGTAGCCACTAATACCTCATAACCATTTTTTTACTTTGATAAATTAGCTTCAACAGGCACTTGACTAAAACAGCCTGCAATCTGATTTTGTAGCTGCTGCCTGGCACTGACAGCAGAACAAAGTACAGGCTATACTGAAAACAGACACTCCTGAATTATGCTCAGCTGCATATTGATAGAAACAGCACATCATAAGTAATGTGTGGTTTGTTTTCACTTCCATTGTTTTTGATGAAGTTAACTCTCCGGGGCTTTATTACTGAAAAGGAGACATTCCTGATTTTGCATCATTTGTATTTTATTATATTGTTTTTTGTTTTTCCAAAGACAAAATGGAACTACCCAAGAATTTTCCTTGCTTTAAGTAAGCATCTCAATTTTAGTATCTTGATAGGTTCTGGACATATTTTTCAATGTTTATTAGTCATAAAGGTGAGGTTACATCTATCACAGTCCCCTATAGGCAGTATGTAAAATCCATACAAATCACATTTGCCTGCATTCCCTGAGCAGGAAAAGAAATAAGTAAATTAGCTTCCTGGAGCATCTGCCTCTCTCCTTGCAGGGGACTCTACTCATCGACACACAACGGGTGAAGAGAAACGCCAGGACAGCCTGTAGTGCCGGCCTGTGTAACAGCTTTTTTGAGGACGTCTGTGAGTGTTGCCATGCATGCTTTGTGCTCTAGCAGGGAAGAGAATAGCAATGATGACAGCACATCTAATACCTGGCTAAGGGTTACCTTTAGAAAGCCTGAAGTTTCTCCACCTGGGAGAAGCTGGGAGATGCTGGAGCCAGCAATAATTTGATATGATTAGGTCATGCCCCAAAATGGGAGAAATGGTGTTTCTTGCCACCAGAGAATTGAGGCACAGCCAATGAAAAGACCAGACTGTGGATTTTAGAAAACAAAGAAAAGAGAATAACTTTTCACATGGGATAAGGTTCACCCATAGATCCCATTGCCATGGAGGCCAGCAGGGTAAGCAGGTCAGGGGACAGGAACTAGACAAACTCACACGAAAACGGGTGGATGAGTGCCTCCAGGCACAAGGAGCAGGGAAGAAGACCATCGTCTATTGGTCAATGGAGTTGGCCTTGGGCACTCCTAGATGAGAAGCTGTATATGCAGTATTTCATGATTGTGATTGCTCATCTGTCTGTCGTGAGAGAGGCACATACACAGAATATAAAGTCAGGTAGATGCTGCAAACATTATGTTGGCTCTGAATTTCTGGGTTTCCCAGCTTGGGGGAGGGATTGGTTTGAACTGACCTGTGCCTGTAGATGACACTCTTCAAGCCAGTGCTTCACCTGGGGAGGGTATTCATTTCCCTGGCTGACCTGCCAGGTGTTGTCTGACAAGATATATATAAGGTGGTGAAATGTTCTCTTTTAAATCCTTGTAATGATCCTGCAGTGGGGCCAGATTCCACATTTTTGATGAGTGTGCTCTGTCAGGTGATGTATGACTTCAGAGGGAAAGTAAAGGCTTTCCCCTCTGGGGAAATATTCGAGCGAGCTGTTGGAGCTTACCATGATATACTGAACCCACAGCCAGTCTGCCCTGATCTAATGCTGCACTGAGTCAGGGGTAGCTGCTCCTCCCTGCTCCCACAGCAAGTATGTATATTTTTAATGCCTCCTCTTCTTTCTAACAGGTGTTTAGGCAGGGAAGAGGAGGAGAAAGGAAGGGGAGAAAAAGAGAAAATAAACCCCAATGCTGGGGGACTGTGGAGTCACTTGTGTGAAAGGGGAAAAATGCCAGTGAGGATGTCGGGTCACTTGCAGGCAGCAAAATGGCATGAGGAAGCATCCGTCCAATGTCACCAGTTGCAACAGGCAAAGTCAAAGAGGTTTTAGTTTGCTTATGGATGAGAGAGGAGGAGATGAAGACAAGAAGGGCCCTTGCATCACTCAGGGAAAGAGGTAGCAGCAACTGGGTTATCTGGGACTTTCCCAACTTTCACCTCCTGGAATAGAAATTCCGTTCCTTTGCCATTACCATACCAGTGATTTTCTAAAGGGTTTGAGTCATCTTCCCCACTTCCTTTAAACTGCACAGGATAGGCAAGGCATAAATGTGGACACCTGTCCTAAGTGTGAAAAACTTTATGAGGACAATTTTGAAGGGTTAGATTGTGGGTCAGCTACAATCATTTCCTACTGTCACTAAGTGCTGGAAAGCTGTGTGTGGTGGGCTGGAAATTGTTTAGCTAGGGGTCCTGTGAAACTGTTGCTCAAAACAGAACAGGCTTTGCAAAGGCTAAGTCTGTTGCTAAAGACACAACACCTTTTTCTCACATAGGTAATCTGATTAGGCTCCAGACTTACAAAGGTTGAGGTATGTAATAGCATAATCATACAGTAACTCAGGTAGAAACAGATCTCCAGTTGTCATCTGACCCTACGCCCCTGCTCACAGCTCAGACAGCTTACTCAGGGCTTCAGCGAGCTGAGTTTGGAATACGTCTGAGGATGGAGCTCCTGCAGTGTCTCTGGGCACCCGTTCCAGTGTTTGACCAACCTTGTTGTGAAGTTTTTTCCCTTAAGATCTATCTGGAATTTCCCAAGTCCCAGCTTGTGTCTTGTGGCCTCTTGTCCTGTCACTGTGCACCACTGGGAAGAGCCTGGCTCTATCTTCTCTACACTCTCCATCAGGCAGCTGAAACCAGCAATAAAGTTCCCCTTTTGCCTTTTATTCTCAAGGTTGAATAAATCCCATCCCCTCAGAGATACAGATGGAACAGGACTGGGAAGGGTCTGTCAAAGGAGAGATGGGAGCTTCAACTAACAGTATCCTGGGCTGCATTAGGAGGAGTGTTTCCAGCAGGTCGAGGGAGGTGATCCTTCCCCTCTGCTCAGCACTGGTGAGGCCACACCTGGAGTGCTGTGCCCAGTCCTGGGCTGCCCAGTACAAGAGAGACATGAAGCTACTGGAGAGAGTACACAAAGGGCCACAAAGAGGACCAGAGCATCTCTTGTATGAGGAGAGGCTGGGAAGGCTGGGACTGTTCAGCCTGGAGAAGAGCAGGCTTAGGGGGATCTCATCAACGTGTATAAATACCTGGAGGGAGGGTGCAGAGAAGACAGAGCCAGGCTCTTTCCAGTGGTGCCCAGTGACAGGACCAGGGGTAATGGGCACAAACTGAAACACAGGAGGTTCCCTCTGAACAGCAGGAAACACTTTTTCTCTGTGAGGGTGACTGAGCGCTGGCACAGGTTGCCCAGACAGGTGGTGGAGTCTCCATCCTTGGAGATATCCAAAGGCCACCTGGACATGATCCTGGGCAGCCAGGTCTAGGTTTCCCTGCTTCAGCAGGGGGTTGGACCAGATGTCCTGCAGACATCCCTTCCCACCTCAACCACTGTGTGATCTTATGAACGCTTCTCTGAGGCAAACTGGGGTTCTAGGTGGAGCCCATGTCAGGGAGCAGGGGCAGAAGTGAAAGCCCAGAGCTATGCTTAGAGCGGCGCTGGCAGAAGACCGAAAGCTGGAAAAAGCACCCTCTGCTGAGGAATGCTTAGTCTGTGGGAGGGCAGGGGTCTTGGTTTTAGGGCTCAAACTAAGGTGAGGGCTGATGTAAAGGAAAAGTGAAAGCCTCCAGCGCCACTGGAGAAGGGAATGATTTACTTTGAGTGGGGCTGGAAAATTATGACCCAAGTGAAACAGGGGGCTGATGCTAGCTGCCTATTCTCATTGAATTTACATTGTGATTTACCACTGACACTTTCGGTGTATGCGTGAGGCCATAGTCAATGCAATCTGGCTTGAGATTTCTTACTGAAAATCTAGAATAATCCTGCTTCTACTCCCTAGGCAAAACTCACCTTCTCAACCACCTGCTGCTGCAGGGAGGGTTGTGTCCTGGTAACGCTAAGACCTTTCCATTTTCCTAGTCTCTGCATTAGGCTCCCAGCTGCTCTGTTTGACATACTGAATAAAAAGAAAACAACATAAAGGAATCAAAACACTTTAAAACATCCCCTTAGGGCAGTGGTAGAGCATTTATGCAATAATGTCTTAAGTCAGAACAGAAGATTAAAATAAATATTAGGGGTGGGAACTGGCGGCTCAAACCATATTTTTTTCCTGGTACACACAGTGGCTGCTGCTGTCACCAGCCCCGTGCCTGGGGGAACACGGGTCCCTGACACGCTGAAACAGAGACCTCAGCAACAGGGGACTGCAGCATCAGTGCCCTGCGGGTGAAAGATAATTTTAAGAGGTTTCATAAGATTATAGGCCAACATTTTACATCTGGATCCCTCTACTGAGCACCTGAATTTAAATGGGGTGCTGGAACCTGAAAGTGCTTGCACACAGGAGTAGCTTTGGGCAGGTGAGTGGGCTCACCAAACACAGCAGGAATGCCCTCGGGCAGGGTGGGGGTGGAGGTCCTGGGACCAGATGACTCTTGCAGCAAGGACGTGGTGACGTCAGATATGAGTGGTTTGCAGCTGTTTGTTGGCACTCCGAGCACTCTCTGCCGCTGAGCAGCAGTGGCTATGGCATGGGAGGTCGGAGGTCTGGGTGTTTTCTTGTAACTCGGGTCATTTCAGTGAGCAGGTTTCCAGCATGGCTGGAGAGAAGTACCAGGGCATTGGGAACTGCAGGCGCCAGCAGGAAGGAAATACTCTGAACTGCTTTTCCCTCCAGGGAAATCTAGCATGCCACCACAACCTCAGCCCTCTTCTCTTCCTCTGGGGGCCTTTTTTCCTTACCTCATCCTCTTCTGCTTCTTGTTCAAGCCCTTTGGATGCCATCCAGAGACCAGGGACAGTACAGTGACTTCCTCTGGAATTTAATCCTAATGACTCCCAAGCCACCCAGATGAGGCAAATCCACATATATTATTAATAATTAGTACAGATTAGCTCGATACTTGTCACAGTGACCATGAGCTATAGTGTATTATCAGGTAGATGTACCTCACTACCTAGCTTATTGCCCTTGGGATGGAAACAAGAGTGATGTCTTAGCAGTGAACTGCATTTCTGTGGGACATCCTGTAGCTTTCAGTGCTCCCACCGTACTGCAGGGCAGCTGCATTCAACTATCCCTGCTCCCAGCCACGACAGTGGCATGCAGCTCCTCGCTCAGCTAACAAAACTGAGCTGGGAAGTTCCTTCATGAGACGACCTTCATGAAAGTTGGCTCCGGATTAGGATTATTGTAACGGCATAAATCTCAGGAGAGCAGATGTCCAACTGGTGTTCAATAGGACCCACAGCATTCTGTGGGCTGTTTCAGAGTCCCATCCTCTACCCCTGGGTTTCTTCCAGCTCTCGTGTTGGATCCAGAGAGACTGCAATTGCACCGGGATGGCACCACTGGAAAATTAATCTTGGCTGGGGCGTGGGTGTGTGTTTTCAATCACTTCATCTTGTTAGCAGTTGCATCATGGTTGAATTAATGCAAGGGAGTTGGCAGAAAAGCAGCAGTGGGCCGAGGCGGAAGGAGAAGAACATGGCAGTCCTTTCCACAGCAGTTAGCAGCTTGGACAGATTAAGTATGCCAGCAAACAGGAGATCCTAATTCACTTAAAAGTTTCTGAGAATCATTACCACTAATTTTAATATTTATTTTAACTGATCACTCATTTTTTTTAGGTCAAACTCCTATTCACAACAGTCAAATGCTGACTCAGAGAAGGGTAAGTAAAAAGTTGCCTTGAAAACCCACAGCAAGTTATAATGGATCCGGACTAGGAGGTTGTGTTTCCAGAAACATGAGAGAAAACCAAGCAGTCACTAACGTCAAATTATCTTTTCAAGGTTGCCTTTTACATAATTTTAATTCACTTCTATTGAGTGTTGATGTTCATCTTCCAAATAAAAATATGTTCATTACCACACTTATTAAATACCTCTGCTACACCATCCCTGACAGCTACTAAGTGGGGAGGACCCTGAGCCCGAGCTCTGAGTGGGGCTGTCAGGGGGAGCTCTGCCAGCGGGTGGGTGCCTGCCTGACCTCTCCAAAACTTTCTCAGTTACCTGTGCCTGGGCTAATGCATGGCAATGCATCGCCAAGGAGAATTTTTTCTCAATTGGAGTTATAAACCCTGCAGAGGAGGCTATTTATTTTTTTTTTTCTGAAACAGTGGGTTCATACTGCACTGGGCAGAATGAGATTTAAAATTAAGCCTTCTTATTAGAGCAGCACCAAGCGTTAAAATAAATAATATGAATTAACTTGGTCTCTTACCACACTGAGCAGTTGCTGAACAGGGTGGAAGAGCCAGGCTGGTGGCAGGAAGCAGGTTTTGCTGCAGCATCTCCCAGGGCTGGTGGCTTCCAGCCCTCTCCATGACCTGTGTGACAGTGGGCCATGAAAATGCAGCCTCTCACTGAGAAGCCTCAGAGTGAGATGTCAAAGGGAGATTCATTTTGGGAGGTGACTTAAAGATGTGGAAGTTGCCGATGACCGTATCAGCCCCATGTCAGCAAGCTGTGTCCTCACAGGCCTTTAAAATCATCCATCTTCCAAATTTCAGAGAAGTGGTGTGCGTTTTTCACTGCAGAGGTCACAGAAAACAGATCAGGCATGAGCAACAGGCAAAAAAGATATTAGAACTTCTCCCCAAAGCTCACTGCAGGGTGATCCAGGGGCTTGAGTTAGATTTCAGTATGCAGGGTGCCCGCCAGCATCCTCCACTACTAATTGCTCGCTGCAATTCCTCCACAGTCCCTGAAATTTCACGCACCTGGTCTTCAAAGGAGAAGGAACAGCTGGCCTGTGTCAGCAGGAAAGCCAGGGCTGGGGAGACCACTTGGCCTCCCAGATGTGAAGGAATGACATGGCTGAGATTTCCTCCAATGCGTTGGGGATTGAATGCGCTGGGCTGGGACCAGGGGCTCCAGCAGGGCTAAGCCTGGATCTGCTGGTTGAGCTGCACTGGTGAAGGGTGATAGGGATTGCAGGGACCAAGTGGGCTTCCCCAGACTTGCACCAGGGATATGGCATAGTCCTGGGCCACCCATCTTCTCAAGGATGCTTGGTACATTTATCTGGGGCCAAACGCCAGGACAGGAATACAGGAATACAGGTAAGGTGGATTATCTGAAATGGTAAAGTCATGCCAGGCCATTAAAAGCGGCTTCAGGAGAGTGTAAGGCAATTTCATTTTCCATGGCGCTACTAGAGAGTATTAACCTCTAAGTTTGCCATACATCTGAAGTGACAAAACAGGAAGTTTCTTGAGAGCCAGAACATCCTCAGAGCCCCAAAGACAGAACCAAAATGACTGACATTTTCTCATACTCTCTGTCATGCATTTGACAAAAGCAGCACAATGTAATCACCTTTACCTGGTATCAGGAGAGAAAGAATAATCTGTATAATAAGAAGATAAAGAAGAATTGAAGAACTTACAAAGCACATTGGCGAATCCTGAAAACCAGCCGGTGTTCATTATCAGTGCATCAAGGCACTCTTGAGACACACGTCCTCGAAAGGGGCACATTATGAACACTGTTGGGAAGGATGACATTCAGAGCTCTAACTCACCCTGATTTTAAAAAACCTTGCAAGAGTTTGAGGAGGTTGAGCCTTTCTTTTTGTCTTGATTTGCAGGAAGAGACAGATGAAGTTACAAATCAAGAGCAGCAAGGCTTACCTCAATTAAGTAATACTGAGTGGTTGTGTGACCTGATATTCTTAGCTGATGTTTTCACTTCTCTCGGCAATGACATCTCCAAAGTCCCAGAAAATTTGTATCTCCTCTGCTTGACTATGTGAATCCATCTAGAGGAACATTGAAATGACTGCAAAAGTCTCATTCAGGCATGAACAAAAAAAGATGCTAAACTCTCTCTGTCTGCCTTTGTGGATAGAATATGGATCACGTTACCTAAAGACACTTCTTGCAAACTAGTTTTGCCATCCAGGCCTTACTTTTGCCCATTGTATGATACTGCCTGAATGAAATCGTGAGAGCCCGCTATTCCAACATGAATTAGCCACCTGCTTGCTTTCCAAGAAAGATTCCAGCATACCTTATCACTAACTGCTTCATACTATCCTAAATTAAATTAAATTAAATTAAATTAAATTAAAATCATTCTTCCAGGCTACTTATATAGACTAACAAAAAAATATCAGATTTGGAAATTTTACCTACAGGAACAAAGTTAATATTATGTCTGAGGAAATCCTACGGGATTCAATTCCTAAACCTGCCCTGACTGAAGTCAGTAGGAGTTTTTCTGTGTCATTTAAAGAGCCTTTAATTACTCTTCCATTCCATAGGATTTCCCTGTAAGCATAAGGAGTTTAATTACTTCCTGAGTAGTATCTGCTTCATAGTATTATTAATTATGTAGCAATTAATTATGAGGTATTGCCTCTCAGGGATGTGTGTGAGCTATATAATAGGCATCAATAAAGACAGCCTCTGCCCCAAGGAATTTCCAATCCTTTCTTTTTATTTGTATGACCAACAAGATGTAGCTTCATTTACACAGTAGCTTGACCAAAAGAAATGGAAAAAATAGAAATCTGTCTAAGACTGAGGGACCAGAAGATAACAGGATGGGTAGTGTCTACGCTTTTTACATCTAGGTGACGTGTTAACACCCCAGAGCTGGGGAGCAACTACAAATATTCAACCTCAGATGACTCTTCTCTGAGAAATACACACCTGGCATTCGTTCACAAAATCTGCCTCCCCAGGTGGCTCCCCTAAAGGGAATGTCCAGCTGGCACAACTGGAATTGAACACGGGGACCAAAAATCAGACCTCTCCAGACTGAGACCAAAAGATGCTAGTGGGGAAAATTGCTGTCCATCCTACATCCCCGCTACAGTTCTGGATGTGAGCTCTGACTGCTGAAAGGCTGTTAAAAATATATCTCATTCTGAGGAGACAGAACAGAAATAGCTTCCAACTATTCTCCAGCTCCTGCCAGTCTCTGCTGCAGTCACATGGGGAGCCTCCATGCAGGGGCTCTGCTCCACCGCCTGCTAACGTTGCACCCTGATAAACGCAGAGGGTAAGTAGCGTTCCCGCTATCAGGCTGCACCCTGAATTATATAGCAGAGGCATCCCAAGGGCTGTTCTGCCTCTGAAACTGGCAGTGAGGAGAGGGGAGTTCAGATGTATCAGAGCAAGACAGTACGCAGCAGACTGTCAGACTTGACACCAGCTAGGGATTTCACTGTTTAAATCCTAACATCAGATTCAATCTGTGCAGCAACAGGCTGAAAACGAAGCAGCAGGCAGCTTTTTCCAATACTTCCAAAGTCCAGGTACCCAGCTGTTACACCCACTTGCTGGTCTTCCCTATTTTTTCTTCTGTGCTGCAGACAAGCAATTGAAAACAGCATCACAGCTTAAAAGCTTCTGTGTAGAAACAAATCTGCTCTTCTGCACAATCAGGAACTCCTTAAATCAAAGTCACACCATCATGAGTCTGGTGCCCTTTTGGAAGGTCTAGCAGTGCTACTCCCAGGTTCAGCGCCTCTGCAGAGCAGAGACTTTTCCTTGGCATCACGATGTATGCAAAGCAGTGAGCAGCCTCCTGTGCAAATGTGAGGCTGCCCTACTTTCTGCAAACGACTGCACCTCAACCATCTTCACCAGACAGTTTGATTATATTTCTCATATTGCAACACAGCTGTTCATAACTTGTCATCTGCACCAAGAACACTGGCCAAGTATTCCAGCTGTATAATAGCTTTTTATTGTTGATTGAAGAGTCTCAGTACAAATTGCTTTCCCTTATATCCCTGGAAATCATACAAACATAGCACGAGGCAGAGAGTGATGCATTTGGAACCACCTCTGCGAAGTGCCACAGCAATGTTTTAATGAGGGTTGTCTTCCTCCAAACACTTAGCAGCTCCCATTTACCAGAGCTCCTTTTGCTGAGAAGGTACATGAGAGATGCTGTTGACGCAACGTTGCGGGGCAGACTTTTGAATTTGGAGGATCCTGCTCTCCACATTGGGAATTCATGACAAAAGGCAAGTTATTTTGTGGTTACCTGGTGCTTTTAATTCTAAAATTAGCAATGCTGAGTACAAGGAGATTGGTGGGGAAAAGAGAACCTGGAAAACCAGCAACAGAAGAAACAGATGTCTTTGTAATGGGTAGGGGTTGATTAATCATTGTCTCTCCCAGGACAAGAAGCAGGGGACATTAAGAATAGCTGGCACGTGGCAGCTCCAAAACAAGCACGAGGGAATAGTTTTCACCAAGTGCCTAACGGGGCTGCGGAACTCCTTGACATGGGATGCTGCAGATGTTAATTTTTACATGGCTCAAAAAGTACTGGCTGGCTACTTGGAAGAAAAATCTGTTGAGGACTCTTAAATAAAAAAATGATACATCTGACCTAGGAAACATCTGACCTGTAATTTATTGGAGCCTGGGGTTGCATGTTTTCCTTGTTCATCCACTATTTCCACATTATCCTCTGCTGGCCACTGTCAGGAATGGGATACCAGACTAGATGCACCTTTCTTTCAATCCTGGAGGGCAATAATTTTTGTTCTTAATACAGATAAATCCAGTGAACATTACAACAAACCAACAAAAAAGTGTAACTCTTAGCTCATCTAAGTCTATGGTGCTTATAATGATGATAGGATCCAATGTGCATTTCTTACAAACTATAGCCACCAAGAAATAAAGCACAGTTGCCGGGGCTGGCTCTGGTGCCATTTGCTGAACTCCTGGCAGATCGCACTGCCAGCAATGTGATTATGCCCATCACCAGGCAATGATTTCCTCAGCTCTAAGAAGAGTTTGCTTTGCAATTCTGCTCTGTGAAAGTGATACCTGTGGAAACACAGGCGCTCGCCCAGAAACATCTGCAATGCAACTGGCCTGAACTTTTCCCAGAAATCCCCTTGGGATTGAAACACTTCCTAGCAACATGGCTGCTTGGGCACAGCCATCAAAGATATTTTGATAATGGTGTTTTATATAGTTCACAAGGATTCTGCAAAATGTGCTGCTGCACTTTTTTTTTTGGTTGGCAGGCCAAGCTGGGATGGAGGAAACCAAGATCTGTTCCACTTAACTCTTCTTCAGTAGCTTTACTGAAAGCTGAAGGCTTATTTCTCTAGCCAGGATGAGACAAGACTATATACTGTTATCCAGTGCACTAATAATTAAGACTTTATGCATCCTACCACATACCCTGTTTGGGCAAGGCAAAAAGCGCACTTGTACTGCAAATGTTTAGACTTATTTCCTAAGGAAACTAGGTCCACTACTAAGATCTCTGATAATATGTCTGTTTCTGCCACAATCAGTACCTTCCACAAACAGTCCCTTCCACAAACACTTTTGAAGCAGTTGTCCAGTTGACAGAATGGGAAAGATTTAAAAAATCTGAAGTTCCTCTATAATTAACAGATAAAAGTCACTGAGTAGTGAAAACAAGCATTATTAATCACCTCACTGAGGGGAAAACAGCAATGCCAGTACAGCCCTTACTAGGCAGCAGAGGTCAATCTCTAGACAGGTCCTTCGGAAACTACAATCTCATTGCTTCTGCTGCTTGTGGACATACTTTTTTGTGACCTACAGATAGTACATTTCACTGCCTGCAATGCAAATGAAAAAGACCCCACCGGGCCTTGATTAATATTCCCCACTGATTGTATGATGAAATGAGAAAGTAGCAGCAAGGCTAGATCAGGGGATAAGCAGGAAGAAGTGTTCTCACTCCTGTACGGAAGGCAGAAAATTATTTTGCCTTGAAAAGCATAATAACGTCTTAAGTGACACACTGGAGGACATCTAATAAGAAAGAAATCTGACAGAGTGGGAGCGATTGAAAAGATTAATTTAACCAGGGCAGAGTAGGACAATTGGGGTAAGATAATTAATGGTAACTCAACCAATTGTATCAAAAACCTAGAGTAACCTGTGCTAAACAGAGTGCTGCTGAGACATGTACATGTGGTCTGCTTTTTGACAGTTTATCTGGGGTATGACATGTGTCAGAGACTCTGATGCTTTGGCTCTGATACGGATCATGACATAGACCTCTTCTCCAGCCCTCCGTCAGTGCTTACCTCTGCCAGTCCTGCACGTCTGCCTTTCCAACCCGTGGGTCCCTGTTCAGCTGCAAGCTGGTACATGTAGTTGCTTGGCCACTGGTGGATGACAGAAGAAATGGGGCTTT
This sequence comes from Aramus guarauna, assembly GCA_013400195.1. Classification (NCBI taxonomy): domain Eukaryota; kingdom Metazoa; phylum Chordata; class Aves; order Gruiformes; family Aramidae; genus Aramus; species Aramus guarauna. The sequence goes on from VXBL01008712.1 coordinate 116,217, forward strand.
CATCACCCACAGCGCTATTTCTTATCCCTCTCTCTGTGGAATGAGTGTCTGGCAAAATAAAAAGAGGCCATCAGTCATGTGAAGTTTGCCAAAAGAAAATTGCTTGAAAATGCTGACATTTGGCTCCTGGTTTTGCACCTTCTCAGGGAGGAGGACTCACTGTAACCGCCCCGGGGAGGCGGGAGCAGGTTTGGGTAGGACTTCTCCCTGGTGGCACACATCGCCCCAGCAGTGCTGTCCTCCCCCACCTGCAGACAAGAGGCATCCCACTTCCGTTCCTACTGGATGCTCAGTACAATTACAATGGCAAGATATTTATTCCCCACTTCTATGGCTTCAGCGTCAATTTTTCAGATCTTCTAAAGTCTGTGCCTTAAAATGCACTGTTTATCTGCAATTAAAAAACAAACAAACAAAACAAAACAACAACCGAACAAACAACAGATAATTCAACTAATGGGTTTAGGTGTTATCCTGCTTCACTCCTGTGAGTCTCAGATTTTTTTCTCCAATAGAATTTCTTCTTCCTTAGGCTAGTAGTACTAGGATAAGGACTCCAGAAAACTGTCCAGCAATCACCCACCAGGTATAATATCCTCTCCCCTTAAAGGGTACAGTCTTCCCCTTGTTTTAACTCCCGCCACGGGTATAAAAGATAAACTTCCCCATGATGAAAATAGACACATATTGGCTGCACCGTGGCTAGGTTTACACTGGATTAACCCCTGGAGCAGAGATGATTGAATTCTGATTACACTGGTGGAAGACCTGAACCAAAGTCTTTCACCCTGTATACTTCAATGTAGCAAATTTGAACATCTTTACCCCCTCATTTATGCAGTATGGTGCAGTCCAGAGACTTCTCCACTAGTGTCCTTTGGAGCCTCAAGCCCCAATTAATAAGACTTGACTCTCAGATGAGCTAGTTCAGTCTTGGCTGCCACAAGCACAACCTTTTCCGTTCCTGAGGTACTTTAAGGGGTTTTGCCCCCCCACCCTGCTGTCTCTGGGGGCTTTGTTGCCTGTGCAAGGGGTCCCAGGCAATTCTAGGGACATCATGTATTTATGGCTGCATTTTCCAATTATTTAGTCATCCAGGTGTGAGACAGGAAAATGAAGCCAAAACTTGAATGAATTCCTGGACAGACACAACAGATGGATGAGAAGAGAAAAGGGTACATCCAGGGCCATTTACTCCAGGGATCAGAACTGATAATCAGGACTGAAACAATGGAAAAAATATTTGTAATTCGGCCAACTGAGTCTTTTGAAAAGGTGTTGCTGTCAGAGGAAAACAGAAGACTTCAGGTGCAGGTGAAACTATTTGCAAAGAATCCATGAGTCCTAAAGCTCAGTCAAGCTTAGAAGGGGTGTCATGAAGCCATTGGGGAGTCTTCTCAAACAAAAATGCATCTCTCTGCTTTCCCTAGTTCCCTGTGTTTCTGGACACGTATTTATTACCTTTCACTGACAAATATTTTCTCCTAACCTCCTGTCACATTTGTATTTGCAGTCCTCTCTTGACTTCAGTGTTTAGTCCACATGCCCGGTCTGCTTCATGAAAAACTTCATTTCCATGGTCCCTGGAAGTACCTCTTTTATGATAAAATCAGACACTTTGCACAGAAGATGGTGTGTGGCTACCTCTGTGTAGCTGCATTTTTAGTCCAAAGCTTTGACTGGTTGGCATAAAGTCATTTGTAAAAGCACAATAACAAGCATGATGAATTCTAATGCTCTGTGTGTCATGGTGCTTAGATAGCTCATAGATAACTACATCACCAATATTTCACAAAGCTGCGGCAACTCAACTCTCTTTAAAAAAAATACCCTCACAAAAACAACAATTTATCATAATATTCGTGGACAGGTACCAAAAAAATCAATGGTTGAGGATCTACATCTATCACAGCTTGCAGAAAACCCTCTGCTAATGTCGGGTCAAGGGAAGCAGCTCTAATTGTCTGGATTCCTATGTCAGCTCATATTCACCTGACACCACTCACTGGCATTAAAATAGATTTTCAGCCCCCTGCTTCATGCATCATAGGCAGCACAGAAAATAAATCACCTTTTTTAGAGATAGTGGTCATGACGATGAAACTGGTGCCACAGAGAGGTTCCCTCATTAGCTGTCTCCCTTGCACCTATTGCATTTCTAGTCCTCCGGGGATCACTGACATCCCAGAAGGACCAAGGCACACTGGGAGGTTGGGTAGGCCCTGGTAACACATCCCGATATCACTAACACCCTGATATTCATTCCTTCCCTTCCAGCCCGGGAAGGTAGCGTGTCCTACAAGGTTTTGATGTATTGAACTGTGCTGTAACTTTGCAAATGGATATAAGTCAACCTCAGCACAGGAAAGTCACCAAGCATCACAGAAAACCAATAGTTAAACAAGAGCTTATTATATAAACATTATTATAACTAAAGCTTAATAGCAGTTAAATAATAATAATGTAGTAATAACAATAAGTACATGTAACAAACAATGTTAATAGTATAATAGAGACTGGTCAGTGGTCCTTTATCTGCGGCAAGTGGTGCCTGCTAAGTACAACGCCCAGTGAAAAGGGAAGGCGTCCTGTACTCCAGAATTAATCATACCTCAGGTACACAAAGCATCTGATATTTAGTGGATGCTGGGAATAACTTCTGTCAGTAAAATGCAGACCATAAGTCTAAATGGAAATGGACAGACCTTGGAAAAGGAGCAGACTTGTAGCTGGTGGCAGCATCTTTACCCTGCTGTGATGATGTATTCACTAGCCTAGTTCCTACTGAAGGTCATGAGGTAGTTTGGCCTCGGTCTTTTCGCACTAAAGGGGACTGCACTGTGGTAATGACAAGGTGAACACCAGAGGAGCCACCCCACGTCAGATCAGACATCCATCTACCCAAGTCTCCCCCAGTGACCGGCGGCTGGTGCCTGGGAAGGAACATAAAAATGAGTCAAGCATAGAGTGATATTACCCCAAATATTTTCCAAGCCTTCAGTCACATGGATTTCTCTTCCATGAACATGCTTCGTGATCCCTTAAGCCCAGAGAAACTCCAACACCTGCACCCTCCTGTGGCAAGGAGTTCCCACAGCCTGACTGTGTGGTGTGAAGAACTACCTCCTTTTTGTGGGCTTTGAGCCTGCCATGTGCTAGCTTATGTGTATGGCCCGTAGTATGAAGGAAGGAGTGAGAAACTTGTCTGAAATGGTTGCAACTCTTCCCTCCACACCATTCAGGCTCCAGCAAGCTTTCACTCCATCTCCTTTCAGTCTTGGAGGCTGAAAACCTCCAACCTATTTATTTGCTCCTGTTGAGGAAACTGGTTCATATCTCCGATCATCCTTGCCATTTGTCCCTGATGTGGTGGCCAGTCCTCAGTGTCTGGAGCCAGGTTGTGTCCTCTGGGAAGGAACATGCAGAGGAAAATGAGCTAGGAGACACTCTGGTAAAGGGCTGGTGCACAGACAGTCAGGGACCAGCTCACATTGAAGGAAAACAGCAGAACAAAGACCATGGTAAACACAGCCTTTATCCTCTGGACATGGTGGAAAAATCCCCATCTGAATTTGAAAGAAAGTGCAGAAGACTGAGGAGGAGAATTAAAAAGTGCATTAGGACTCTCAAACATGTCACCAGGAGTGCTCCATTGACAAGTGCTGTCATGCTCAGCTCAAACAATGCTTCAGGGAAGCTGGGGCACACTTCTGAGGAAAGTGCATGAGAGCCCTGTGAGATCCCTTCGTTTAATACATTACAATGAATAGTTAATGACAGGGCACTTAGAATAAATGGCAATACCCACTTCACTGCGAAGCATCCTATGGGGGGGGGGGCGGGGGGGGAGAATCCATTGTCTCCTCCGCAATCTCACCTGGCTCCGCGCTTTGTTCCTCCCATGGAGACAGACACCTCATGCCACAGAAGGTGCTGCTGGAAGATGACACTCATTTCAATAGTCACGTACAGGCAATTCCTCATGAAATATCTCATTTGCCTATTAAAAAGCAGCAAGGCTCTAACCTCAGGTGGTTTCACCCCTGCAATCTGAAAGCTAATTTTAACCTACAAAGATTTTTATTTTTCCTCCCAGAAAATCTAGACACTTACTTCTATCTCGAGGCTCTCTGCCTAATAAATAGCTCTTTACAGAAAATGCTTAAAATCTCAGCACATATTCTGGGTAAAGACTGTTTTAGCAGTGGAATGAGGTGATAATGTACTAGCAGTCTCAAAATCTGCTGCCCCCAAATGCAGTTGTCTGGCTAATCTTTCCCTAATAGATACGCCATTAAGCAGGAACGGCTTTTAGTAGGGCATAGAAAAAGGAGAAAGGATTGAAATTCCAAAACTTTCTCAACCGATAAGATGCCCACAAACAAACATGTGCAGAGCTAATGGTATCTCAAGACATTAAACTTCCTACCATTTTTTAACCCTCCTTGTGCTGCAGCTCACTGTCCCTGCAGCTCAGCTGTCCGTCAGTCAGGAGATCATTTCTTGCTCACTTTTGTGCCAAATCTCCCAGGTTATATAAATCACCCTCAGACACATCTTACCTGTCTTTGTGCTGGTATATTAAGAGCGTTCACACAGTCTGCTAATGGACTGTAGCTGCTGGGACTGGTATGGTCTATCTGGCTACAAGCACCTGCTGGTATGGGGGGCTAAAGCCCCCAGCCACCATCGCTGGTACACCCATGTCTGCAACATAATAGTCCAAAGGTCTGTGCTTTTCCAGTTGATTTGCCAATAATTACGGGTGTCTCTTTTGCTACTCCTCTAGCTGCAGGACACTGAATAGGCCATCCTCACTCATCCTCCCTTTTGCATCAGGGTGTTGAGACCACCAGGTAGGTAAGGCTTTTGCTCTTTTGGCAGACCCCAGGCCAGAGGACAAACTGGCAGCAGCAGTGGAGAGCTGTGAGCAGCTTTATGGGCAACGCCATCAACCATAGGGATCTGCTTTTTTTTCTCTCTCTTTTTTGCTGCTCAGTGTTAATTATGCTTCTGTCACCACAGATTTTCCTAGGCAGGTAAACTCTTCCACAGCTTCTTTTTGTCTTGTAGCAGTAAGTCCCTTAACTAATTCTAAGTGCGAAGAGCTGAGCCGAGCCCCTGTTCAGCCGAGCCCAGAGTTAGAAAGTTGCCTGGAGTCAATCCCGAAGTCGCCGCAGCGAAACTTTGAAGGATGGCACCAGAGGGCTTTGTAAGTGTCCCTGAGTTATGTGATGCTCCTTGCCCATGAATCAGAGGATCATAAAGGACACTGCTCCTAAGTACCCAGATGACGACTTGTAGCCTCTCTCACTTAGCAGGCTGCGCTCCAGGTATCGGGGGTTCCCATCACTCACTCGGGCAGCCTTCTGCCAGTGCACACGAATTGCCTCAGCCTGGCTGCTGAGTCTTAAATTAAGTGCACACTCTTTAAGAAAAGTCTGATGTCCCTCATCTAAATGTTTGCTGAGCAGCGCGGAGTCCTCCCGGCTTACTGAGTGCTTCTCTCTGTAACGCGCATCTAGAGACACATGCACACACGCTGCCTGGCGGCTGTGGGGAGAAGCAAAAGTGCAAGGGGGCAAAGGATGAGCTGAGAGAAGAACAAACTGGCCTTCCTTCCTTCCCTGATGGTCACAGCCACCTTACGCATTGCCACTTTCCAACACTTTTCGGCAGATGTGTACAGCGTCCTCCGATAGCTCGTCTCCGGTTGTCGCTTGTGGAGCCAAACCAAACCCTGTGCCTTGGCTGCATCCTCACTCCGCGTTCAAAGGTCAGGGCTTACCTGCTTTGGAAGAAGGAAAAAAATAAACTTTCAGAGGCAGAACTGCAGTCTTAGCTTTATACCTCCTCCCATAGGAGTCGATATAAAATTATTCCAGGTTTGCCGAAAGCAGGGCACAGGGCGGCTGGTTGACTCGGGGCCGTGTAGGGAGGGTGTCACAGCTGCACCGCTTGCTCGGAAGCAGGGGAGATGCTGGCATCACCAGCACCTCTGCCTTCCTCCCGCACACCGGCACTGCCTGCATATTGATTGGAAAGGATTTGCAGTGGAGTGGATGAAAATTGCCGGTGTAAATCCCCCTGCAGCCTGGCGAGAATAAATCCCTCCCTCCTCCCCTCCTCTTTCACAGCCAGGAACAATATTAAGACTGTGGGACTGAGGATTTCCAGATTTGAAACATTAAAGTATTTTAATTGTACTTCAGGGTAATTCAGCATGGAGCATATGAAACATTGCAGGCAGAGAAAATAGCTACTCTGGAAAATGTCTATAATTTTCAGGGATTCCTTTTATTGCTGACTGCATCCAAATATTTCTGCCCTTGACTAAGTGCTCCCCGTTCCCCTGCGTCTCTTAGCAGTCCCTGCAGCGACCGAACAGAATAGCACTAGAAAGAATAAACAGCCAAAGCACAAACATAAAATCCCTCAGTTAATGAAGGGGGCTTTTCTGCTTGCTGATTTAGTACAAACAAGGCTCCTACCGCAGGCTGGGGCAGGGCTGGCTGCCTGCGTGTGCTGGACTGCAGCGAGGACACAGAGTTTGGGGGAGAACTGCCACGAATGCAACGTACGGCCTCCCGCTCCAGATTTCCTCCCTTACGCCTTTTACGCCTCTGAGGGAAGCCCCTGCTCCGTCTGACTGTTGTAGTTCATTATTTATGGGGTGATGAAAACATGTCTAATGCAAGGATTTTTCTTTTTTTCCGCTAGCACCTTAGGGGCTGTCAGAAGCAGAAGCAGCCAGAAACTAACTCCCCTTCTGATCTCCCTCCCTCCTTCTATACACTGGGCAGCTGCAGACCCAGCCCTTCACTTGTCGAGGCTCATATACTGCCTTTCCCAGTGCCGTTCAGAGGTTGCCTTCTCAAGCTCAGGGCTCTCACTCTAACAGGTTAAAATGTCCGTGAACACCTGTCTGTGCTCTTTCTAAATGTTTGTGATACACATATTTGACATTTATTTTAGACTGACCTCAGGGTTTGGTGCAGATCTTTGTAGCATGGTAGCTTTCAGCTCCGTCATTGAGACAACAAGGATGACTTTTGACACGGGTTGACTCATGGGTTAATCCTTTTGTAGATGGGGTAATTTATACTGTAGCCGGCAGCGGCTGGATAAAGCAAACCCAGAGGGCCAGGCAGGGCTTACCTCAGCTGGCTGATGCATCTTAGGGGCATGGTTTGTCTTTTCCACACAAAGGTGTACAAATCTGCTAACAACGCCTTCCATGCCAGAGAAGATAAAGTTTACGTGGCTGCCAGATTACTCCTGCAATCACCTCGATGACCCTAAATATGTGATAATGAATGAACTAAAGCTTACATACACATACACGCATGTGCACACTCTCAGGATTTACCGTAGGGAGACTTCCAATCAAAAAGCATTTAGAAGAGGAAAAGGGGACATCCCCAGCTCAGCCTCTTCCCAGTATGGTCCCATGGACATTGCCAAACACACGTAGGTGTAGGTAGTGCCCTCCAGGTTATGAAGGCAATTATCTGTGGCATGATTAGCCCATAAAATTAGCCCTGGGACTAATGATTTTTCTGCAGCATACCAGGACCTCCTCATCCTCTGTCCCAGGTGACATGGCTCCAAATGCTGGAGCTGGGTTTTTCTGAAGCCCAACCATGCCCTTCACTGACAGACGTCCTCCTGCAACAAGACACAGATGAACGGAGAGCTCCTGACAAGGGGAAGAGCTACAGGGGATGTCCAGTCATCCCCATGTGCCGGGGCAGGATTAATATATCTGACCTGTTTCTGACAGACCTTCATACACTGTGTTTGAGGAACATTATTACATTTCTCCTCCCCACGGCTACTTCTTGCCTTTTCTGCACTAAACAAACAGTTACCAGAACCTTTTCTTCTCTGTCAAGTTTCCGAAACTGTTAAACCAATATGACCTGCTCTTCTTTCCCACACCTACCAGGCTTGTCCTTCCCCCCGTTGTTTGTAAGTGAGTGAGTTGTAGTCCGAGCTATTTATGGGATGCCTCTAGCCATGGAGCCAACGAGAGGAAAGCTCACATCCGTATTGGTCCTTTGGGGCAGCTCTCATCACAGTGAAAACAGAGCCCTCGCCTTCCCCGCTGGCTTCCTGCAGCCATTCATCAGGCGGTGGGAAGCCGGATTACGTTATCCCATTGTTTATTGCTCACAGAGTTCACATAATTCTCACAGTGCTGTGTTTTGGTTTGTGTGTTTTGTTTTTTTTGTTTGTTTGTTGGTTGGTTTTTTGTTTTATTTTGTTTTTAAAAAAAAGGAAGTAAGGGCTACTAAAGGACATGGAGTACTCCTAGCTCCGGTCTTGAGCCATGTCAAGGCAGGTGATTTCTACTTTAGGAGGGCAATAAGGCATCCAAGCAAAGAGGAGCTGAAGATTCTGAACTGCAAAGAGGGGAAGACAAGGAGGGCTGCAGTAATAAAAATTAGTAAATAGATTTCTCCTCCATTACCATTCAGTAAGCTCATCATGGACAAAATCAGGTAAAATCTTTCCTCTTAAAGCCAATGTCCATCATAGTGCACAGTTCATTGTATTCTATGCATATAAAACATATGTTTATATACGCAAGTGTGGATGTAATTGCATGTACATACACCCACACATAAGAAATTATGTCCTTCATGGCACCTATTAACTGGTGATACAGAAATCCTGCTGCTACCGCCATGTCTGACTTGTTCTTCACCCAGTCAGGTTGGCACCCAGTCAGATGCATAGGGCAAAAACTCCTACTGCTGGCTTGTTACGTCATGTAAGATTAGGAAATGTTTAGCAGAAATGATTGCATCTAGCTACTTGCAAGAAAGCACTTACACTGCAAGTTCTCAACTGGCTTCCCTTTTTACCTTTGCAATGCTTTCCCTCCTAGAAGAGCTGAGCACCAGGAGTTCGTTGCATGCCATGGAAGAAGGTCCTGAAGCTGGAAGTAGGAGATTTGGCTTATGCTCTTCTCTCTAATTTCCTATATCACCTTAGGGAAGTCATTGACTGGATCCACAGCAAACTTTGCCCACCAGGAAAGGACTTACAGTAAGAACATTTGTACAGCCCTTTGACAATGATTGATGAAATGCACTATTAAGCCTAAAAATAAGAAGATAAAAATGTAAGAAATGTCTGACTGGCTCGGAGCAATGGCCTGTGCAGAGGAGCGCTCTGCCTCTTACAGTGGCAGTAGAAAATGCTAACGAGTGAGAGCTGGTCAGCCTGGCCACCGTATGTGGCCCGTCATCACCATTCATCTCCAGCGTCTACAGTCATTGGACTAGAGGTACATCTGTCCCTACACCATGTAGTAACTATTTATAGACCTGCATGCCACGCAGAGAGTTGGCAGCTGCTTGAACGGGACATGTTGCCACAGACCTGAGACATGTTTCAGCGGACATCCTCGTCTGGTCTACACCTCGCTTTCCTTGCTTTCCTCAAATGCTTTGCATCACGTAGAGGTGTTGGCAGGAAAAACCCTTGGCTGTGCTGAGGATAAGTGGGAATCTCAAAGAGGGTCATGGGCTTAAGAAACCAAATAAGTAGTAATTAAAAATAAGTGGGCAGAGGTTGTACATTCCCTTGCCCCATCTGGAAATGTAGTGGTGGATTTAGTATGCCAATATTGACATTTTAATTAATCACTGTTTCTAAAATGCTTTGCGGGTAAAAGCCTAACACAGTCAAAATTATTATTATTAATAATGCTTCTAGTAGCATTTCCCTTTTTATTATTACATTATCATGCATTAATATTATATAAGATTATTAATACTGACAATAGCCTGTCCCTTAATACGGGAAGGGGCATCTTTCCCTCATTCCAGAATAAAAAGACCATTACTACTTATGAAAGGCTTTCTCTATATTTTAGCCAATAGTCACTTTGTAATTTTATCATTGAAATGAACCACATAGTCACAGGCTGGGACAGTAGTCATAATTAACAACAACAGAAAAAGAAGTACAAAGCACTCCAGTAAATAGAAGCAGCCCCCTCCTACCTCCCCCCCCGCCCCCAAATGGTGCAAAATACATAGGGGACCCTGTTGTCATAGTAACTGGCATTACAGCTTGCTTTCGATAATTAACGGAGGGCTTTGCTATTACAGTATTCTTGAAATTTCACTTTCCCTTGTGCTGCACTGCAGAATGCAGTATCATTTCCCCATTCATAAATATTTCATTACCACAGTCTGCTGTGTTTCATCATCACTGATAACACTCAGCCTAATCCACCCATTGCTGAATTCATGTAGCCCTGTCGGTAAAGCAACTTTCATTTCCTCCTTCCACTTCTGCAGTCTTCATTTTTCTTGTTCAGTGTTCTCCTGCTGCAAAACTGTCATCGCAGGCTAAGTACAGAGACCTATATTTTTCTTACTCTAAAAAAATAAATGTGAGGGGTAAAAGCTCTGCCCAAGTAAATGAGATGCAGACACACGTACGCGCAATGTTTGTATCACAAATACAATTTTTATGTATTGAATGGAGATATTTAGTTAGTGATGGAGAGGAGAATTGCAATACATTACTGTAGAAGGAAACCCAGATTCTGATTCAGCAAAATATAGGGGTACCTTTAGACACATGCGTTGTCCCTCCAATGGCAGCTGTAAGCAACAGAAGCAATACTCTCATCCAGGGGACCGGTTGGGGCATAATATGTTTTCTAAATAACACACTAGTAGAGAATACCCCAAGCCAGTGGGGTGAACAGCTGCGGTAACACAGATGGCAAGGAGAGAAGAAAGAGTTTAATTTTTTTCCTTAGTATCAAATCTCTCAGATTAACTCCAATGTCCTTACAAACACAGTTTCTACTGATATCCATGAACAGAGCATTTGAATTTCCTTGTGGAATCTCACTTGACTTATTTTTCTTCTTTTTTAAAATACATTTCTCTTTCATGTTGCTGTCTCTTTGAAACAATCCAGTAGCTAAAGACTGAGAGACTTTAAAGAATTAGTGCTGGCTTCTCTAATGTGAATTGCAAGGTCTCTCTCCTGTAACTCTGCGATAGACTTGCTTTAGACTGTCTTTACAGAGCAGGAGACTAAGGAGGCCAAAGGGAAGGAAAATGCCACGTGTCACCTGTTAGACAGAACGTTGCACAGAATCTGGCCTGTTTTGTAATAGGTATCACAGATGTGATGCAGTTTTCCTTTGGGAGGGGTTAAATCTTGGATAAGAAATCATGGCGCAAAAGAGCATTAACGGAGACGACTACATGCAACTCTTGACAGGCACTATATAAATGTATAAGGAAAATTTGTTTCATCTATTCTGCATGTAGCAGAAATAGCTAGGTAAAAAATTGCACAGGCCATGCAATAAATAGCAGTTATTTGCCTATGCCATGCAATCTGCAAGACCCGATAGGATGTCATTTATGTTGACACATTTAAAGAGAGAAGCTCTGCAAATCCGTTTTCTTCCAAGTACCATAAAAAAAACTGACTTTTTTTTTCACGGATTTTCAATTCAGACTCAGTAGTTTCATGTAGCAAGAAGGGAACACTGGAAGTGGATTGAGGGAATCTTGGGTATTATTTTGCCTTTTGTAAGGCAAATTATTATTAAAAAATAAATAAATCTGCTACTACAAATTCCATTCCTTGCTAGGAAAGGTAATGGTCTCTCGTATATAATATGTTCCTGACCATTAGCCAGGAAGGAATATACAGCATACAGGAATCCACATCAGTTCAGGGATTTTTTTTTTTTTTTTTCCTCTCTGCAAGGGACATGACTATGATGACCCAACTTCATTTTTAAATGAGCTGGTGAAGTCTTTCACTCAAGTGTGTTGGGACAGAGAATCTCATGAAGCCAAACAAACACCAGTCAAAGCCAGAGGACCCAGCGTCAATATCCAGCAGGGAATTTTATGGTATCAGTTAAATACAGGACAAAGACCCAAATTGCCTCTGGTGCGCTGTGTGAATTTTCAAGAGTCCCAGCACGCTTGGCGTGGGCCCAAGCTTTAGCTCATGTAATTTGGATGGACTACACCGACCTTACCTGAGCATACGACGGCCCCGTCTTCCCAGAGACACCCAAAGTTTGGCCTTTCTGAGCGGAGCACTAGCGCTGTCGCTGACAGCGTGGAAGGACGGCACAAGTTCAAACCCAGCTGGCAGCCACCACTCTTCATCCCGCCGCGTAAAATCCCTGTGCAGCCCGTACAACCAAAAGGCATCAGTCTTGCGGGGCATCTCACCCCCAAGCAAGAGCGGCCAGCAGGTTATTTTCAACTTGCTTGCAAAGCATTTTGGGAGTGAAAGGCACAACGGAGCCACAGCCAGGTTCCCTGACATCCCCAAATGCAGAGGGGCACAGACTAAAAGCCATTCCCGTGAGGAAAAGTGAGCCACGGTTCCCCACACAATCGCCCTGCTGCCTCACGTTGCATTACTGGCATACAAATAGTTGTGTTCAGCCTTCATCCATCCAAGAGCTGTCAGCATGTAGCTCTTAAACTCCGCAGTTCACGGGGCTTTTTTCTTTGCTTTGTTCAGGTTTAGAAAAGGAAAAAAGCAAGCGGATGAGTTTTGTGCAATATATCTACCTGCTCTGCGAATTTGTTGGTAGTGACACGTGAAGAGAAATTACTCTTGACAATAAAGGCTATGATGTGTTTTCCCTACTATTTCGGACAGAAAGATGTTCTTGAGTGTGTGGGTGTAAGAGAGAAATCAAGAGAGTGCATGCGTGGGCTTATATGCAATTGCCATTTTATCTTGTTTTTCTTTTAAGTTTCCCTATGCTTTCGGTAGTTTTTGAAGAGATTTCCTTGGCCCCCCATCTTCTTCCTCCCATCTTCAGAACCTCAGTCATACTTCCAACTGCAAGTGTGGTCCACCAGACAATTTTCATAACTTCCTTTATAAAATTTATGGCCTCCACTCTGCAACCATGTCCATTAGTGTGATGCTTCCTCAGCAGGAAAGTTCTCACCTGTTTTCCTCCAAACTATAAAAGAAAAGTAGCAGAGAGCAAAGAAGTTCATCTCGCTTAAGACAGCATCCTCCAACCATCCACCACTTGCCCCTCTCCCCATCTCCAAAGTGGCCTTTCTTATACCTTACAGTTTCCCCTGAAACAGTTTTTAGCATCTCCCTCTCACCAGCTCTGTCGCCGCCAGCAGACCATTCAGTGCATTCTTGCAGGCAAGATCCCAGTCACGCAGCCCTGGGCCACCAAGGAAAAGACCTCACGTGCCCATCAGGATGTGACACAGGATGACCGCTGCATCCCTCCAACTGCTGCTGCTGCATGGAGAACCCGTTCCTGGTGACCGACTGCAGATGATCCTGAAAACAGCAGAAATCACCCAAGAACGGGGCCCACGTGTACAACGCTAACATGGCATTGTGGGGCAGGGAAGTCACACCTGATGGCACGGCGCAGACACATGGCTGCAGCGAGCTGCTGTGATGCGGAGGCTTCTGAGCCCCTCCGGCAGTAAGCGTACGTGGCGCTGGGCACGTGGGCTTCAGGCGGTGGTTTCCCGCTTCACCACGAAGGTAACATTTGTGCTAGGAATGTTTAGCATGAAAGGGCAGCAACTAAAAGTTACCCATGCAGCACCTGCCCCGAGAGGAGCAACTGAATTACCTGGACCCTTCAGCAGCCAGTTATTAGGCAGCAATGCATCATGTTGAGCTGGTTCTAGCATGAAGTTTCCTTGGTTACTGCTGCATGTTTCAACAGGCCTTTGGCAGCCAAAGCACTGCTGCTCACAACCCTTCCTCGGTGCGGAGGCACCTGATTTCAGCTCTGCGCAGCCAAGTTGGCTCCCTGCCTGCCTGTTTGTAAGGTCCTGGCTAAAGGTGATGAAACCTTTGATGCACACCATGCTACAGACGTCAGGGTACTGCCCCCCTTCCTTTGCAAAGCTTCCTCAGAGAAACATGGAGAGTGTGGACGGGCCCCTATGGGTTGGTATCAGCTCTTGCTAGTTCTCTCCCCAAGGACTTCCTCCATTGTTCCAGGTGCTTGCTGCAAAACCCACTGTGAGGGTTTGGGACCAGGTCCCCCCAGGACATGGCAATGCCAGAGCCCGCTGCAAGGTGCAGAGTAAAAGCCTCTCGCCCTCTGCGGAGCCTGAACCATGAGGGTACCCCTGCTTGCTTGCAAAGCTCTGAGGGTGACTGCTGGGGCAGGCTGGAGGAGAAGTCCTTGCACCAGAAATGTAAGTGACCCACAGGCTAAAGGAGCAGCTGGCAGCTGCCTGTATGAAATGACGAGTAGAAAGCAGGCCAGCAGATGGTATTCATCAGGTCTTGACACCAAGTCCTTGACGCAGGGCTTTGAGATGCAGATTCCACTCCTACCCACCCTATCAACAGAAAAGCCAAGGGAAAGCTACCATGCAGTGTTCTCGCCATCATGATTTTCTGGGTTTTGGCCCGTATTTGTTCATTTTAGGTGAGCTGGAGAAGAGGATTCAGGGAGAGGAAATCCCAGAGCTCAGCAATGTGTCCTACAAGCCTAGACCCAGAAAACCACAGATATTTCAAAGTGCAGTGCTGATGCCATAAGTTATCCTTAACAGAATATCTCACTTTTCTCTTTCCTTGCCGCGCTAAGCTGTTCTGTTGCCATGGAAACTGGCTGAAGTTCAGGGACTGTTTCTGAGTATCCCTTCTCACTGTACCACGCCAGATACTGTAGATGGTCCCTGTACGACTGGGATGTGCCATGATGTAAGTAAATGCAAACATTGTCTCGTTAAATACCCACGCTAATAAAGCGGGCTTATGCAGTGTGTTACCTCTGGAGGTCTCAAAACATATTGCAAAAGAAAACTGGCATTGCCATTCCCATTTTGCAGACTGGCAAACTGAGGGGAAATGACTTCTTCATGGTCTAACTGGTCAGTGCCACTGCACGAAATAAAAAGCAAAAGCCTCTCTGCTCCCTTTCCAGTCAATGACATAATTTATTATGGTACTTAGACCTCCTTGACCAGTCAGAATCTGCCCTGTGCCTAGATTTTGGAATCACATCCCTCCTTTTACCTAATATGAATTTAGCATTTAAATAGGAAACAATGATCTCTGTCTCACTTGTAGCACAGTTTTGCTGCTAGATCCCAGATGAGGTCCCTTCCCATCCTTTTCCAGCCTCCTCATACTGGCACCACCAAGCAAACAGAGGGAAGGGACGTACAACCTCTTGCCAGAGGCCATCAGTCCTTCTCCCGAAACAAGGCAGTACACCCAAACTGAGTGTTGGATCAGGTAAGAGCAGCTGATGAACAACCCAGTATGAGAGGTTTTCTGTGGTGTTCTTAAGAAAGCTAGGATTGCTAAGATGCATAAGTAGAAAAGAAATATAATACTAATCTACAGTCTAAGTTCCGGAACTAGTTGAAAGTTTGCAGAGGAATTTTCCATAAGATGGTCCAGAAAAAAATTTGAGCCATTTTGGAGGAACCTTGCAATTTTGGCAGTTCACGTGGTGGAAGTTGCTGGTGCAACCATTTTGTCAGCTGCCATAACACTAAGAACCTGCAAGCCCTGGGAACCCCAGATCATGAAGGTTTACAGTGGCTTTCAAGCTGACTTCTTACTAGCACATAAGGAAGTAGCAATTCCTCTCATATCTCTGAATGCCACGTCGAGCTAAAAAAAAAAAAAAGACTATCACATCAGTCCTTTTTAAGTAAGTATTTTTGGGGCTCTGATATTTTGGAAGCATGAGAGTGGAAGGATTTTGTCTCAGGCTTGATTGAGTATTTTGTTTTGTTGAAATGCTCACATTTCTGGTGGATAAAGTGAGAACTCTAACTCCAACCAACCTCTATGAATAATAAAAATATTCAAAGGAAAATTTTGACTGATTTATGCATGACTAGATAACAGCCAAAAGCTCTAACTCTGTAGTGACTATTGAACAAAAATCTTGAATATTGCACAAATCTGTCTAGTGATTTGTAAAAAACAAAGGCAGTCAAACTACATGGTACCTCAGCTATTCAGTAGTTAATGGCACTTTATACAGGAACGTGTGCCACCTTCATTAACAAATGGAGAGGGTTTGGTTAATTGTGAAGCTAACAAATATTACGTTAAACATAGCGTTGCAGATAGCGTAAATGAGAATAATTTTTAATGTCATGTGAGTCAGTTCCATGGTGAGCATGTGGCTCCAGAAGGATGACACGTTCATGCAAGTTCTCACCTAGTTCATTTCCTTCCTCTTTCAAATGAAATGCACCCGCAGGGCTGCCGTCTAAGAAAGTCTAATTTCATGGGGGATAAACAATGCAGAACATCTGTATTCCATCCACTTTCTAACTCTCTCTCATAGACTTGTGACTACTTATTTAAAAAAAAAAAAGAAAAAAAAAAGAAAAAAAGGAATTGTTCTCCACATGAATGATAACCATCACAGTTCACTTTAAAATAACAATATTAAAACCAGTTAATAATATATTTCAGCTTTTCTAAATTGCCTTTTCTGGTTCCATACACAAACCTTACTATTTCACATTTTTAGAGTTTTCCAATAGGGCTTGCTTGTTGTCTCTTCTAAACTAAATGAGAGTCCCCCTGTCCTCCAGGAATTCAGGGCCTGGGAGCCAGGATTCACAAGAAGGAAACGAAAACTACACAAAGAGGCAGCCTTTGCCTATAGCAGCCACATTCAGGCATCAGTCCCAGAGCAAGATATTATGACTTGAACCAAATGCTGAGGGCCAACAGCATCTGCAAGAAACTCTTCTTGAAAAGCCTCCAAGAGGTAAGAGCATGAAGGTGACCAGGACCTAGAGAACCAGTGATGTCATGACCAGCAAGACTGACCTCATGCCCATCCTTGACACCAGTCCCATGTGGTTCAGCTCAGGGTCATGCAAGTTCAGCCGATTTCTCCCTGCCCAGCCAAAAACAACCAGGGAAGCCAGGTCAATGTTGCTGGACCCTGCTGCCTTAAAAGCAAAGACATGGGGAAAGGCAGTTGCAAATGAAACTCGTGCCTAGATAATTCATCAGTTAATGAAATTCTGCCAAAGCAAACCAATTCTTTTATAGCTTCAATTGCAGAAGTTATTCTTTATATGCCATCTTAAACTGCTGCCCTGCATTGCTGTTTGCCATTAAAACAGGTTGTTTCAGTCCAGTGGTTGCTACATTTCAGTGTCAGCTGCAGCAATTCTCCCCTTGTGTGGACGCACACACGCACACCCCCAATCTGAAACACGCTCTTGGATCCTTCTGGAATACCGGGGCTCTATAAAAATAAGCCATTACCATAATCATTACCAATGTAACAATTTTCACTTTCCCATTTGCGATGCTATTTTCGAATAGCACCATTGGCCTAAGGAACTCTCAATCTGGCACTTTCCGTGACTATTAAGTAAACCTACATTTTTTTCTTAGTTCTTATTGTTAATCTTTTACATTCAGCTTCATCTCCCTGTTACCCTCTGAGCTTAAAACCAGTCAAAACTTGTTACAGAGAATATTGTGTCATAAGAGCTAGAAATGGAAAGGACCTATTAGATCACCAGTTCAACGTCCTGCCAATTAATGCTTGCTCTCTGGAGTACCTTTCCTAATGCTTTGTCCAGTCTGGCTTTTAAAAGGACCAAGTAGTTGGGCTCCTGCCCTTTCCCTCAGGAGACTGTTCCACAGCAAAATATATCTCACTGTCAGGAAATTTTACCTTACATTCAGCCTGACTGTCACACTATTAGCCCTTGTTATATCCCTGCGTGTCATGCTAAAAATTCCTCTCTCGCGCTCAGGAGAGTGGGAGGGTGTTCGTACTCATCAGAGAGCTGCATGTCTCACAAACCACACATTTGTTAGTCATTCCTGAGCATCCTTTTTAATTTGAACTCCTCTACCTGTACTTCCACATCTCCTGATCAGCTTTGTCACTCTGCTCCAAAAATTTTCCAAATTTGTCAGTACCTCTCTGATTATCGAGGGCCTGGTGTTGACTGTGCTGGTTATTTTGGGATTTGGGACACCAGGCAAAGCGAGATGGCAGGTTCAAACTAATCCAAAGCATGCTTTCTTTTTAACACAGCTTAGTTAAACTGAGCTCCTTGCCACATGACATGAATGACAGAAGTTTGCATGGGTACAAAGGGAAACAGAGTAAGTTAACAGAAGAAAAATAATGCATTGAGAGCTGCTACATACATGATCTTATATTTAAGTGCCTGGACTGCCAAGCTATGCTCATCATATTGAGACAAGAACAAAATGCTATTTCATAACTTGATGAAATGCTATCAAGTATGCTTACCAACCTTTCACAAGAGGAAATGTGCTTCAGTCACCACCACGTGAGCCTTTGCTCCCGTGACACCCAATGAAGATGCGCCTGAGTTAGGTCACCCCGATGCAAGCACTGGCGGTGTGCACTGGCCTCAGTGGGGTGAACAACCGGAGGGAGGAGGAAGACTGAGGTTGTCTTCACCATCGAGTCTGGAGTGATGTCCCTGCAGGGGTTCTATCTCCCTCCTTACAGCAGATCCAAAGTGCCCAAGAGTTCCTGATTGGGAACGTTAAATCTTCCGGCAGACCAGGCACGCTAAAGCCGCAGGCAGCAATTGTGTGGCTCCTGACATAGTTTCAGTACATGCACCAGACTGAGGCCCTTGCAAAAGACACATCCACAGAGGACCAAGGTCCTGTGAACGTGCTGCCAATTGCCCCCTTAGCCTCACCCAACACGTGCTTTGAAAAGGAGAGAAGGTGGGGGAGGAGTGGGTAACATTAAATGCCTGGTGACCCTCCTTGCCTCCCAGTTTCCTTCCTTCATCCTTTTGTCTCCCAGTGACTGTTACACTCCTGGTTTGATTTTGCAAATTCAGGTGGAGAAAGCATCCAGTGTAATTTATTAAAAGCCACTGCAATGCAGAGAAGCAGAGTAGTGAAGCGGGGCCTAATCCTGTCCAGTGCTGCAAGGATCAGGTACAGCCCTAAGATCTCTTCCTTCATTACTGAGGGCACGCACCACCTACAGAACGGGACGCTGGTACTGGATCAGAGGGGACGGGGACATCTGGATTCAGGACTTAATCTGTGGCACCAGACAAAACCCTCAGCCTCTCCAGTCTTCAGTTTCTGTGTCTGATAAATGTGTATGGTTTGATCTTCATTTGAAAAATGTTTCAAGTTCCTTAAGATCTTGTGGGAAAGCTCAGGGTTACTGTCACTGTTAAGAAAAAGTCTCACCTGTATGGTCAAATCTGCCCCCCTTTTTTAGGTTTGTCACTAAGTGAGGGGGTTTCATAATAAGCCTGCCCTACCCCATTTAGAGGGTGTGCTTTTCCAGAGAGCTTTCTGGACAGAGCCCCATACGCGGTGCTCTAGCTTTACTCACAGAATAACTCAATGCCCATGTAGGAAAGGCCGCTGGGATGACCATGGCCTACTATGGACCTTACGATCTATATCAGGATTGCACAGAGCCCTTTAACTTGAGTTATTCCAAATCAGAAAGACTGCAAGGAGGCTTTTGGTTTGGCCTAACATCAGCCTGGACTGTAGAAGTGGTTTCCAGGTGGAGATGGCCATGCACGATGCCATCTACGTCTACATCAGACAAATCACCTCTTCCCTCTCAGACATCAGACAAATCACCACCTTCCAGTTCAGCATGTCTCTGTTGAAAGACCAGTGCTAGGAGAGGCACCACTGTGCCTGGACAAGCTCTCCTCCAGCTGATCTCATTCACAGCCCAGAGAAAGGAGTAGCAATCAACAGGCCCTGCAAGTAAAGAGCCACTTTCCCATCTGTTGCCCTGTCCTCTGCAGAGCCTTTTTCTCTTGGCAGGTGACAAGGTTCCTTTCGAGGATGTAACTGATACATCTTACAGTGGCTCTCCTGAAACACACTGTACCCAAGGTAGGAATTTCTCCTCCCTGTCCCAGCCTTGGCCTTTAAAATGGATCTCCTTCCAGGTGTCACGGGCAGCCCACCCAACTGTCTGGGCAGAAATCTGCTCACAGACGCACTGCTTCCTGCTCAGCTTGGCAAACTCACGCCCATGCACAAGAGCCCTCCCGAAGACCGCGCTGCTCCTGCAGAACAAGCTCTGAGCTGCAGGCTGGGCTGCCTGGGAAGGCGGCTGGGCTGGCGGCTGTCCCGGCTGCACAGGAGAGAGCGAGCAATGCGGAGGGCACCCCAGGAGCTGGGTGCCTTTGAGGTCCTGACTCCCCTGGTGATACATTTTACAGTAGTCCTAAGGATGCTTAACAACTCCAACACTGTGAACAGTCGAGGAATTCAATCTGTAAAGTACCACAGAAGGTGTTAGGGAATAAGCAGAGAAGGTGCAGCCAATGACTCCAGATGTGTGACCAAATAGAAAGGAAGCCAGAAAACTACCAAGCAATTTTCCAAATGTGAATGAAAGAGCCTTTAGTGGCAAAGCTGTCCTCTGTTGGAGCCTCACGGGCTGCACTGATGTGGAAATGTTACCACTGCACAAGCCAGCCCTCTAGTGAAGACCAAAATGGACTTTTATTAATAACTTTTAAGGGGCTAGTTTTTTGCTTTTTTTTTTTTTTTTTTTTTTTTAAATTAGAGTAGGAGTAGTATTCAAGTAGCTCAAATTTCTTCTATAAAGCTAGCATTTTTTTTAAGTCACCTTTCTTCCTGCAAGGCAGAAAAAGACCTGCATTGTCACCAGCAGCAGGTGTTGCACAGGAACCTAAAACAGATGCCAGAAAGTCTTTCAGGCTGAAAGGAAAACATCTCAAGTGGGAAAGGGAGTTCTCTGCCCAAAATTCGATTGCTCTTTGAAGGGAGAGTGCTCAGAAGACTGTTGGCTCTCTGACAGCAGGAGGCATCAGAAAGTATTGAATTTTTCTTGGAAAAGGGTAATTTTTTGTGTATCGGAGCAAAGCAGCAGGAGAGAAAAGTCTTTAATCACACAGAATATAGGGAACAACAACTCTGCTTTTGTATTCGCAGCACAGAAATAAGGCTCACATCATCCACTGCATCCGATTTCGTATGTATGTGTGTGCAGCACACGAATAACATAATTTGGCAAGGTGCTGAAGATCTCCTCAGCAATGCTGGGCTGCCCTCCTCTTCAAAAATAAGACGTAATGCTGCAAGACCAGGAACAACAGGAAATCACTTCATTCTTAGCCAAATTCACATTTTTTTCAGTTTCTAGCGAGCAGAAAGGAATGAAAAGTGATGCAGACTATATAGCACAATAACATAGCAGCTTGTAAACACACACAGAAGGCTGCTGTTATTATTTATCAAAAATACATTTGTAATCATTTTCTGGAAATACATGCAGGGGACCATGCTGGCCATCAGGTTCTTACCGATATGCTGTCTCCCCTGCCTGAACCTTCAGTCAGGGTGTACTTATTTATGCTGACAGCCTTCAACACAGCCCTGCCATTTCTCTGTCTTATCCTCCTAAGGAAGCAAGGGTGTGCACTACAGGGATGGTGTCCATCCTTCCACTGTCAGTGACCTTCTCTGACTTTTGAACCCACTGGAATAATCCCATCCATGCTGGACTTCAAGGTGAGGGTCTCCAAGGCATGATGTTCTGGAAAACTTTGTGAAAAAGTGCGGCTGTGCTGAGAGGAGAGACCCAAACACGAAGGCACATGCACAGGGGTCATCAATCTGGTTTGCTTGGCCCCCTGGCCAGCCAGCGTGGAAGCCCTCCAAGCGACCTTCTGGCAAGGCACTGAGCGGGGCACTACAGTAGAAAGGGGTGAAGAGCTGAGGTTTGGGGTCGTGGGAGGGAGCCTGGATGGCACTTAGGAGACTGTAGAAGCAAGGAAGTGTTTCAGGGGAGGGCCCCAGGATGTAGGCTTACGCATATTATGAGCACAGGACAGAAATTTTAAGGCGATCAGGCTCCACCAGTGCTGCTGGGCAAGGCGCAGCGTGTGCAGAGAGTCCTCAGTGCCCAGGCAAGGGCTTTCCAATGGACACCAGGGAGACGGCTCTGGAGAGCTGTTTGGTGACCTCAGATGGCCCCATCCCTCCTGAAAGCACCCGCCAAGCTGCTGAACATCCAATAAAAGCCTTGGAGTGGGTACACGAGGTTAGACCTTCAACACAGTTAGACCTCTGTTAGTCCCCTCACGATCAGGAAGTCACAAACCATCCTACAGACCTACGCTTCCATTCCCACCTGTTTTATCCAATTCCTACACCGAGATCTGTCAATAAAGACCCTGTGAATGACTATTAGTTTCTCTACCACCAGTAAAGATTTGGCATGAGAACCAATAATCCCTTAAATTAATCATCAGTTACAACAATAACCGATGGCCAAAAAGCCTGTCCACGCATACTAATTATTTACTATGTGCCTATGCAAAGGCAAGCAGCCAAACTCGCATCCATGCCTCCCGGTAGCATGGTGGGACGGAGGGTAATTCAGCCCAGGACATCAGAAGACAACTCCTTGCTGCTCTGCTACCCTGTGATCTCTCTCACTAAACCTGCTTCCCTGTCCCAAAATGACACCAGTGGCATCACAGTCACCGAGTACCGGGTTACGAAATGTTTCAAGTGACTAACCATTTGGACCGATGCCTAGTGGGAGTTTCAAACCTGCAAAGACATTGACAAAATCCCACAAGCAGTTCTCTGTACCTGTCGGGGTCTAATAATTTTTTTAATCCTGACCCTCGCTCTCAACGTGCCTCACATCTGCAGACGGAGGTCGTTCATTCACGAGCACATAGCGATTCCACTGAAAAATGGCTGCACAGGCATCACATCACGAGATGCTTCTTACTGATGCTTAGCTGCAGCAAATACCAAGATAGTGCTTCTGGCTGTATCATACTGTGATACAAGTGAAGCTGCAGATGCTAAAATAAAAAGAGAACAATCTACAGCCCATTTAAGTGGCAGCTGCTCTGGATGACTGTGGTGCTGCCCAGCAAATTACTGAGCAGGCAGAGGCACAATTCCCTGGACCGCGTGTTAATCACCTGCATCCAGAGGGTGAGCACAGAGAGACCCTGCAGTAATGCGGCGTGGGAGCGCAGGCTGTTGGCTGTGGTCTAACAACTCTCCCTGCCTACAGCCTGACACTGTTTCTTCACCAAAGTTACACCAAACTTGAACAGCAAGAACTGTAAGAGAAGGTGAGCAACACTGAAATGAGAAAGCTAGGTCATGGCAGAAGTGATTTTAGGCACAGTTTTCCAAATATAAAAGGCAGACTAAAGCAGACTCTACTTAGTTAACAGTGGGCATAAATAGAATAAGAGAGGCCATCTGACAAAAGCACAAAGCACAAAAACTGCCAAACATGCAAGTGCATCAGATGTTAATGATGATCAAACCTTACACAACAGATTCTGGAGAAGTCAGTGCCTTCACCCAGCATATGTCCGCGCTCTGTGTTGAACTGCAATCGTCTCCTCTGAGACATGCAGCTTAAAATTCAGATGTAACCGCAGTCATGTTTAAAAGCAGGTAGTAAGTGTCAATGGCTGGTTTCCTATGTGTCCTACAAATTTCTTTAAGGTCCTCACAAGATTGCTTCAGTTCTGGTGGCCCTCAGGGGCAACACTCACAAATCTTAGAATTTGATCAGGATATGTGTAATTAGTCAGTATCGCCTCATCTACACAGAAAGGAAATCTGTTCTTCATAAAACAGTTTTGCCTGAGCAAAGAAGCACAGCAGACAATATCTGAATAGAGCTCTGAGCTTTAAAAATACAGCTACTCATTTCAGAGCTGAAGTACAAGCCCATTTTCTCTCCCAGATGGTAACAATTCTGATGGAGATAATTCAGTGATATCAACTAGTAGGCCTCAAATACCCTGCACAACCATTTTATATGCTTGCACATAATTTGACAGAACTTCCTTGTGCCTAAAACTACTTCTGTGTGTGCTTGGGGTGGCGGTGGCAAGACGCAGAGTGTTTTCTGACCTCGGTTTAAATAATGAGCACCAGCCAACCTTCAGTCAACCCACAGCGAAGACAAGGTTCTTTAGTTGTACCCAAATATGTAGTCAATGAGATTGACAGAATTCTGCTTTTTGGAGTGAGACTCCCTGTGTTTACTTCAGCGGACTACCAAAGAGTCCTGTCTTGGCCAAGAGTTTTACCTGAAATGCATTACTCACTGCAGATAAAAACTACCAAACAACCTTTTTTTCCCCCATTTAAATCAAAAAGCTAACCCCTACATGAAATTATTCAAGTCAATACTGCTGAAAATCAGTACAACTGCACAGAGTAAGAAGACGATAAATTCAGCGTTGAAGTATGGCCACCAACCTGCAGAAGGGGCAGGAGTAACGCTCAATGGAAGGCAAGCGACCAGTGGTTTACTAATCTAGTTTGGATTCTCAGTACAAAACTGCTTTCAAATTTGTGCAGCTGCATGACCATGCCTGGCAATACTATGGCAGAGGTCACTGAAGTCTCAAGGGTAAAAACACAGAGCAATTTACTGCTTATCTAGCTTGCAACACTTTCCTGTTGCAGTGCCTTTAACGAGAACATCAAAGCCAGGTAAGTCTCAGTGCACTGTAAATTTGCTGCTAGATTACGGGGAAGATCCCAAACTGGGCGTTAAAGCAAAATCTTTAGTCTTTCAGGAATCACAGCTTTTAACCAAACCAATGGCAACCAGGAACAAAACCAGCACCCAGAACATTAAAACAGTACATGCTGTTCAGTCATAGAAATCCCCAGCCAATCCTCCTCGGGATGTGCATCTTCTTTTGCTACAATTTATTTTTTTCTCTTTTATTAAACGATGCTGATATAAAACCAAGTGGCACATAAAAATAAACAGAGGCAGTTGACAAAAACAAGAAGCAGGGCCTTGTGCCTGCCACTGTGCTAGTCAGTCAGCACACACACTAATTACTCAAATGCTTCTCCGCTTTGTATTTCCACAAAGCATGGTGTCACTTTGATATTTAGGAACTCATCCACCTTTACTAGACTGGTAGCTCATCCAAGATCGAGGGATGTTCATGAGACAGACTGTAGGTTAGCAGAGAGATGAGCAAGTGAACTTACCTTGGCAGCAATGTTGTTCTTGGTCTGCAAGCTAGTTTACTTACCCTCGTGCTACGTATGCCTTAAGAAAAGCCAAGTGACAGCTGCGGGTAGCCTTTTCTTTGACAGGGTTGGTCAGTGACTGGACCAAGGGCTTTCCTCAGGCAGGTTTTCTCTACTCCCACCAAGGATCAGCCCAGCCCCTGAGACACTGTCACATGTCTCCGATCAGTGGTAAAATAAATCACGGTTATTGCACCCGTGGGACCTCTGTTGGTATCCACAAGGGACCGTGTAGTTCGAGAGGCTACTATTGCCCATAGCAAATTTCCCCTGTAAAATTAAGGACAGGCTTTGAAGGAAAAGTCATCTTTTCCAAAGGACAGCAGCATAAAAATGCAACTCTGATGCCTTTTGATCCATGGTCTGCTTTGCTAGTAGTGGTGAATCTTTGCCCGAACAATAGGTCTTTAGTGTAGATTAATCCTAGAATATATATGACAAAGGCTTACCTAACACAAACATATCCAAGTATTCATATTATGCTCACAGCCAGCCCATCTGATTTTACAGGCCTTAAAATCCTTCACATAATTGATTTGCGCTTGCTCCTGAAGAAGCTGTTCTTTTTTTTTTTTTTTTTAACCTTAATGGTTTGCATTTTCGTCTGAAATTTGCTGCTATGAGAACACCTACTCCAGATGATGATCCCAGGGTGTCGGGTCAACTCTTCAGGGAAAGCTCTGCATTTCCCCCTTGTCCTATTAACCCATGAGGTTAATCTTTTAGGTTTCAAAGAGTAACGTTACTACACCAAGACCTGGCTGCTGCAGGGAGCTCCTCCTCATCAGAGTGCAGGCAGTTCACAGCCAGACACGCCAAACACAACAGATGTTAGTGGCTGGAGACTGGCCGATTCAAGAACATCCAAGTTTCCTTGCAAAGCTGGACATGTCAGTCTGTGGTTGCAGTGATGAAGGCTCATTGTCCAATTTTCTCCTCCTTGCTTTCCCCAAATTTCTATGCTCCCAAAACTGGCTGATCAGAATGAGAGAAGAACTGAAGGATTTGGGGAGCTGAAAATGGAAACTTCGCTAATCAATAAATTAAAAGGGGAATCTTGCAATCTACTCCACCCCAGATAGTCTCCTGTTTTCCCTAGAGACAGTACTTTCATATAGCAGGCAGGTTTTAGTACTCTTTCCATATGCAATCCCATCAATTAATATCCAAATAATTTGCTGCCCCATGTAGTAGCATTGATCAGGTCTTGTCTTGGAACAATTACTGCTCAGTGCAGTTCAGGGGAGTGCTCCTCCTCTTCAGTGGTCCTCACTGAGAATCCTGAAAAGGCAAAGGATGAAGGAGACAGAGAAACATCAAATAGCCTAGGCTGTATTTATGGATCTTAGTAGCTCATGGTTTAAAAATAACCAAGTAGATTTTTCTGTTGCCTAAATGGCAGTGATTCTTTTTACCTTGTAAAAAGTCTAGCATATTGTTTTCATAATCAAGTTATTTGGATAACACAACAGTGATTTAGATTAGGATTTGTTTACACAGCTAAATATGTTGAGTAATGAAATTAAAATGAACTCTCTGCTTCTGTCACATCTGCAATAGCAACTAGCTTCTTATGGTTGAGTACAAGCCTGCTGCACAGATGTTTCTTGATAAGGTATAAATCAGTGTTAGATGCTGTTTATTGCCGCGCTTTTACTGCCTTCCTCCCTGAAGGAGGGAATGTTGCCTGCACAGCAACCAGATGTGACCTGCAAGACTGTATGAAATACCATTACAAGCAAAAACAGGTCCCATATTCCGTATCAGCATCTGCAATGGCTCATCAAGTATTTATCAGACCATTTGAACACTTCTACAGGTCCTAGCATCATACCACTGCCAGAATTGACTTATTATAACCTGCAATGGAAAAGCCAAGCATCCTGTAAAGCAACTGGTGCCTGAAATAGAAGGAGATCCCATTTTAGTTTGGTTTCCTGCCTTAAAGGTCAAATTTCTGAGCAGATGCTGCTGCTAGAAAGTAAGACCTTGTGAGAGACCAAGGCAGCTGCATTTCAGGGCACTGTAAGGAAGTTTCTCTTTTCTGCCATCCTGCCCCATGTGATACCAATCCTTCGATGGTGACAGGGGAACCGGCTTATCTTGCACTGGTGCCTACGTGAAGAGAACTGAGACAAGGGAGTTCCTCATCTGGGGAAGGCGGCACAGCTCGGAGCACCTCGCTAAGCGGCTCTGCTCCACTCTCTGGGAGCAGGGGGAGCCAACAGGACAGACTCAGCAAGCAGCCTGCACTTGAAGACAACCAAGCCTGGCCCCAGAGCCACACTGGCTCCTTCTCTGTAGCAGATGAAAGCAATACCTACGGGTGCTGAAGGTAAGAGAGGTAAACTTTGCAAGGTTTCGTGAAGCAAAACCTGCCATTTCTTATTTAAAAAAAGAGGGGGAGTGTGGAAGGATACAACAGGTTTTCTTCCCTGAGCTAATCTTTGTCTCTGATTTGCTTCACTTGTTACACGGACAGAAGATCCTGTCAACACAGAAATAATGCCAAGTATTTACAGTTTAATGGAACCCAGGGACCAATTAACAACACAGAAAACCACCAGGCAGTGTATTTCTTATTGTAACAGGAGGGAAATCTTACACTACTGCTGTTCCCCCATTTCTTAAAATAAAGCGCCAATGCTTTGTCAATGATTTCTCAGTAGTAATGTTTATTTTCTGGTAGTTTTACCATTGCCCATTTATCAATCATTTTCCATGTGCTAGTTTCAGTCACAAACCCTCTCTCTTTACTTGTACCCCCCCTGTCTCAAAAAGACAAAAAAAAGGGGAAAAGAAAGAAAAGGAAAAGCATCTGTCATTAGGGCTTTGGACCAGCAATGTTAGAATCTGCCCTCAACCCCAAGTTCTCGAACCGCTGATTCTTCAATAGCTTGATGGATACGATGCACCTCATCCTGTGTTAAAGTCCTCTCCGGGTGGCGGTAAATGATACGGTAGCAATGGCTCACCTTCTTTGTCCTACAAAATATAAACCAAAAGAGGACTCATAAATACACGTGCCTACAAATGCAAATACATGAGGCCAAACACTTATCCTCTGGACCATTTTTTTATTTGCGGTCTAATTTTGTTCCTGTTGCTTGAAAATCACCTTAATGCTAAATTACACAGTCTGAAGAGGTGAGACTGAGCTGAATTTTAATTTTGGCAGAGGACTTTGCTGATGTCCACCTAAGACGTCAACTTCTATTGTGGTGTGGTAGTTTCTTACCAGAGCAAACAAGCCCAGGAGAAGGGCTATGCTACCACCACTGAACTGCTGCTGACATCACAGCTCTCCCATTTTCGTGCTAATGGGGCTACCTGGAGGGACCACTGCATGCACATACCACCCCCCAGACCAGCGAGGCTGACGGTGATGGGCATGAGGAAAACACCACATAACCTCTCTATGCTGGAGAGCAATGTTGCTAGCTAACATGAGGCATCTCACAAGTCTCACCATCCAGGCTCCAGCCCGGGGGATGAGACCAAACAGCTGCAAAACAGAGTAAAACATTTATTTTTCAATTCAGGTGACTATTTTGCCTTTGCTGGAAATGAGAGACAAGGACAAAAACACATCTGAAGTCTCCATTTGTGGGAGAAGGACAGAGAGGCAGGATGAGGGTGGCCGTCACTCCCGAAGCGAAGCATCAAACGGCAGCGCCTGGACGCTGGCCATGCTGCAGCCGAGATGCAGAGGCAGCCCGGCAAACTCAGGAAGAAACGGGGGGAGACATGACAGCAGGCACACATGGCAAAATCTCTTACCCACTGCTACTATGGAAAGGAATAGACAAAAGAGAACAGGGAAAAGGGATAGGGAAGAAGGGATGATGGGAAAAAAGAAAGTATTTAATAGTTGCTGAGTTCGGCAAAGACAAGTGAATGCAAAACCAGGAGCAAAACAGTAAAGTCGGATAAGGCAAAACCAGGCTGGAGTACATAGCTCTTGTAGGGGGCATCTCTACAATCACAGAGCTTGTATTACTGAATTTAAATGGCAGTTGTGGCATCCTTTTTATTTTTAGTTTCAAATGGAGCCCACACAGCTTCTTCTTTCAAAGGCAAATGCTCACTTCAGTGAAAGAAAGAAAATTTGGGGGAAAAATAACAGGAAACCAGAGATCAAGTACTAGACAGAAGGATCTCCCAGACCAGCACTTAATGGCACACAAAGGCGTTCAGAAAGCTTCGGGTCATCTCTCTCCTGAAAATTGTTTCATGTTAGAAAGCATCTTTATTATGTCTATTTGATTAAAACTAAGGTTATATGTGTTCATACACAAAGATAACTCTCTTGAGATACTAATTTCAATCTCAAACCCTGGTAGAAACAGGCACAGGTAGTTTTAACCTGAGAACGGCTATTTGATACCAACTTTGACCCACCCAGCACAGGTGGGAAGCTTGTCCCTGCTCCCACTGGCAGTTTACAACAAAAAGGTTATTTCAAATTAAAGCATTCCTCCTTTTTTGTGCGCTCTGAAGACAAAGCAAGTAAAATCTGCCTAGCATAGGAAAGGGCAAGCTGCATTTCATAAAGTGTTAAGCTGACGACCGCAGTTAACTGCTAAAAACCAGCCAAGAGCTTTCCCTGGGTGCAGGTTAAATGCTGTAAAAAAAGGGATTTTGAGGAAAGAGGGGAAGTGTAACTGCGGAGAAGGTGTTGCTCTGCTCTGCTCCACCTCTGCAAAGCAGTTGAGAGGACAGACCTGGGAGAAGCAAGTAAATGGAATAACAAGGGTTTGGCCAGATGCTACATTGTAAGAGAGACATTTGAATACCAGAGAGGGATAACTGGGGCTCAATAGAAACAATTTTCAAATCCAGGCTGGCAAATACCTTTACAGCTGGTAATATTTCAACTTTTAACAGTGCTACAGCAACCCACCTGAACAAAAACATTTGCACATTGCTTTGGCTGAAAATCTGTTTAGAAGATGTACAGTCACAGCCCTGATCCTGAAGTCTTGTATATACTGGGAATATATCTCATGATGGAAAACTCATTTAATGTGATGTAAACACAAGTTTGCTTAAGGTATTTAAGCTGTGGTAGGGATAGCTATAGCACTGTTTCTTCACTGGTCATGGCTAACCGAAGGTTACGATTTCTTTTGACTCATGTGTTTCGGTATCCCCCTACCTCATTCCCAGTGAGCAGTTCATTCATGAGGCAAATTAAATAGGCCAGAATAGGATGTAATAGTTTCTTGTGGGTGTTTGGAAAATCAGCATCTTAAGGAGGCACTAAAATTAGGAAGGGTAGAAGTCTCACAGAGCAGCACTGGACTAGAGTTCTTTTAGGTGCAGCTGAAGTTAGGCATTGGTGCAAGAGAAATAAAACAGGGATTCTATGAAATGTAATTAATCAAATTTTAATTATAGCAAAAAGTGATGGAACTATTAATACACATGGCTGGCTACGCGTCACTCGTGGTTGGTATGTTACATTTTTCTCCCACCTTTTAGCTAGGTTTATTTGCATCTTTGTTCCTAATAAGAAAGAAAAGAAAGGAGTATAATGGTTCAATGCTATTTCAATGAGACACACTGCAAGTTTCAAAACCTTGAGCACTGTTTTCACAGTAGTAGTAGCTAAGTTTTCGGTGGAGATGGAGAAGAGTAATTCTTGGCTCTTCCCCCCTCAATACCTACCCCCCCAAGAAAATAGGAAGACAACGTGATTAATCACTACCATCAGCTGCAACTGGAAACAATTATTGTCAGCAAATAATACATGTTTGCAGATTCCCTTTCTTGCCTTCCTTTTGTTCTGCAGAGTCACAGAGTGTTTGTCTACCTTAAAGATGGCTCTGCTAATGCATAATGAACTCTCTCTGGCATGTCATGCTGCAGCCTGATGATACAGAAGCAGTAGCTCTCTATCCTGAGCAAAAGAAAATTTGAGGACAAAACCTAGAGCAGCAGCTTCACAAGGTAAAAAAAAAAAAAANTAACAGTGAGCGCACTGGGCTTTATTTACCTAAACTGCACCACCAGACAAGTCCATGTGGTTCGCAGTCACGCGGACTCCTCTCCCATTAGGCTTCAGCTGATCTTAGTGTCACAAGTCTCCTCTGCACCAGCCTGCGGCTTTCAGGTAATGAAACGCAGTGAATACAGTGAAGCCCTGCTCAAAGGGAAAAGGAAGATAGGGATTTATCCTGATGCCGCAGGAGGAAACAAGAACACGGCCCATGAACAAACACTGGAGTGAAACAATGCCTAATGCTCTTTTGTATGTGTTTTGGAGGAAACAGCTTTGCCTCGTGATTGATTTTCAGGAACTGGCACGCAGCCGCCTTCACGTGCGAGGGAGCTGCTCGCTGCCGGGTCAGATTCACTGCATGGGGCCAACCTGAAGGTCAGCGTATATGTTTCAGTATTTCAGCCTGATATCTGAGCACAGCAAGAAATTAAGGGGCCTTAGTCTGCCACAAGTCTAATAAAACAAACGTGAAAGCAACCTGACACTGGGACCAGGGCTAGAATGAAATGGTATGTTAGACAATAACAGCCAATACCTGTGTGTTAGCTTTCCCTGCATGGAAGGATGTTTTAAATACAACTTGGCTAGAAAGCTGATCCCAGAAGCTACCAACAGCAAAACACCTAAACATACTGGGGAACCTGTCTCAGTGGTTAGATAAGACACAGGGTCATTTGGCAACCACAATGTTGCCTGAAGAATAAATGCCTGGTATTGGCATTTGTCTCATCCACATAGGATACTGCAACAAGACACTTTCTCCATCCTGTACTTGAAGAAGGAGATAATAGGGACAGCAGTTGAGTGGGGAAAAAACCCACTTTTTAACCATGTTCTACTTTCCATCTGTCTTAAATAAAGAACGGAAGCACAGAGACTTCTATAGGGAGGTTACCCCTGCTTTCATGTGGTGAGGACCACACAGAACCAGACATTTTTCTAGAAAGCGAGATTTACTTTGAGGAACAGAAAAGTAGAGATGACAATCTCCCACAGCATCAAGGAGTGAAAAAGAGTACCAACTCTTTTGTACTCTGAGCAGTGCACTAAGCAGTACCACTCACCACCATATCTATAGTGCACCTTTTCCTACAGAGTACTATTTAAAATGAAAGATCTACGCACATGGCAACAAAGTATTCAAGATTATTTTCTCTCTGTTAAGTGAGCCGTCTTAGTGAGGTTCTTTGAGGGTCTCCCAACTCCTGCCATAGCAGTTTGTATTCTATATCCCCCCAAAAGATTCATCATGTAATTACCTTACATTAACCTTCATACAGTACTCAATGACCACTACACGCATCATAGAGGTTACGTCATGCTTTGAATATGCATGGAATGACCTCAGGGAAGAGAAAGGCTTTTTTTGT
The DNA here is from genome assembly GCA_013400195.1 of Aramus guarauna. NCBI lineage: Eukaryota > Metazoa > Chordata > Aves > Gruiformes > Aramidae > Aramus > Aramus guarauna. Next base: position 148,665 of record VXBL01008712.1, read on the forward strand.
TTGCCACAATGTCCTGAAAGGGATGATAACATGAAGAAATGAAAATACTGTCTCATGTCGCTAGCATCATAATTGCACAGCTTTGGTTTTGCTTTGTGGCTCCAACAGTTCCAGAATGGTTCATGTTATAAGTGGAAATGGGGAGGAATATTAAACTGCAAGAAGAAGAAGAAGAAGAAGAAGATGAAGAAGAAAATTATGTAATTACCTTTTCTGTTTCAGGCTTTGAAACCACATCCACCACTATGATAGTAGACACAACTGCTAAATGTCATATGATAAATTTTAAATTGACAAATAGCACTCTTTGCTAGGAACCACATCATGGAAAATGGCAAAAGGTTTGTGCTCTATACCTTAATGTCAATGCCAAATAATTCAATTACCATGGTGATACGCAGGTAGAATATAGTAGTAATTCTCTGAACAAAGGCCCTTCCCAAAGATGCATTCTCATAAGTCCTTTCAAATGCTAATACTCCATTTCTCTGGAAGAGCGTGTTGTATACAACAGCATATTTACAAAAAATGGACATGTTTCTGTTTAAGGTGATTTTGATGCTAGTGAAAAGCACTAGATCACCTCCAGAAGAAAGAATTGTTTTGAACCCACAGATAGCAGGTAATAGTCATTTCTGTTGCACATCTTTTCCAGTTGACACCTGGCAGAAGGATGGTTCAGCTTCAAAAATAGTTGAGGTCAACATAACCATGTTGATACTGTCAACATTATTTGATCACTGTGGATTTTTTTGGTGCTCACTTTAAAAGAGATGCATGCTCACTGACAGATGGTTGGACCAAAACATTTTTCTTCTATTTCACCGCATTGAGACAGCAATGGACTTTTTGCTCTTTTCTAATTGGGCTTGGTGAAATCTGTATCTGAATACCAGACCCTGAACCTGCTTGGCCTTTTCATTCTTTCTTTCTTTAATATTAATTCCATTTTAAGCTTTTCTCTTAGTATAGAAAAAAAAAGTCAAAATTCTGTTAATAGCCAGCTTATTGAGAGAGGAAAAGACCACAGTACGGGATGCAGTGGCAAAGGACATAAATAACACCTGCTAGTTAAGATAATGAAAGGCAGATGAAAAATGAAAGCTTCTCAGTCACTGAGACACTATTAAATAGCCATAAATATCCATAAATAGGATCTAAAAACAAGTATCCAAAAACACTGGACTGAGTCCAGGGTTTTGATCACGATTTGCCTTTTCTACTTAAATCTATCACCTAATTTCTTACAGGCAGGAGGAGATACAAACAGATATATACTGAAAAATATAACTCATAAGCATCACCTGAAAGAGAAAGTCTCCTGGCTGTTAGCTGTACTCACTAAATGTTCAGTGAAACAATTCAAGCAATCACTTGTGCTTTGGCCCAGCACTGAGGCCCCTGACGACCTTTTCTCATTTCAACAGACCACCTTGGTTTGTGGATACATGCCAGCAGAAGAACTAAGGTGAGGGCACAGGGCTCTTTTCCGCCAGCTCCCAAGCAGAGGGAACTCTTGTAAACAGACCCAGTTACACAAGAAACCGAGAGAGTATTTCCCTTGTGCACTGTTACAGTCATCTCAGTAACCAGCCAGCGATACAGTCAACCCATCTCAGATCCAAGCACTTCGCATTAAAAAGCTCTTAAGCCTCACAGCATCAAAAGTAATGGAATCCATTACATGCAGACAACGATGAAATATCACTAGGGTGAAGAATAAGGAGGAAAATATCATTCTCCATTATACCAAAATAAAATCCAAAGTCCCCGCAGGATCATAAGCTAAGTGTGACACAGACTTTTGCTGCCACAGAAGGCCAGAAAAAACCTGCAAAGCCTTGGGGTTTGGGATTGTGGTTTTTTGTTTTTAATACAATGACTCATTGATTCCTTGAAGAAAGCAATGATCAATGGTTGTAAAGCAGGTGTGAAAGCTGTTCTCAAGGGGATGGATTCAAGCATCAGTGGTCGCTGCTTGTCCTCCAATCTCCCTCTCTTTGGGAAAATCATCTGTCAAGCACAGGCGACAGAATTCCCACCATATCCGATCTACATCAGTGCTGAGGAATCCATTCCACATGGATTTAAACTTGGATGTGATAGAGAGTTTTCCCTCTTGCAAGATGAACTTTGTACTCTCTGTTCACACTGGGCCTCCTCAATTTTTGGGGGCTCACCACTCCATCTAGCGAGTCAGTTCAAAATCCTGCTCTAAATCTAGGAAGATTCAAGAGTAGGCTAGAGGCTGAGTATCTTCCAGATTTGCCTTGCTGTCAGCATAGTAACCCTGGAGCACTCATCATGCCAGACAGATGCAATGTTATGCACTTTTAATGGAATGAGTCTCTCAACTTAGGCTGAGGCTTTCAGGAATAAAAGAAAGCTGTACAGTGGGCTTGCACACAAAGATCAGAATGTGTGCAAGCCTGAGAGGCTCAGAATAGGGTATGAAAACCTACTTTTTCTTCAGGGTTATCACTATGGCAGATACAAAGGCTGCACAGGTGGAATAAAGATAGGAAAAAGCAAACTTTCTGATACAAACGCACACGTACGAAATCCAATGAAATAACTTCTACCCATTGCAGTGGCAAGCAAGAGACGGTTGTTTGGTAAAATACTTGAGACATTTAATTTTATGTACTAAACATAGAAAAATAATTGGATGCTGAAAGTAAGAGGGAAAAAGTGATAGTCTCAGGGCAGAATACCTGTTCTGCGTACAGCATAGGGTTTAATTTCACTTAATTTTCCCTAGGTTTGACTGAAAAGGTTCCAAGTCAAATGCTTTTCAAAGTCTAATTGTGATTTCACCAAAACAAAATGAAAGGGGTAATATTTCTTGTTATTTGTTGTTTAAAAATTGATCACTAGAGGCTTAAACATTTGCCAAAACAGCAAACAAAAAGAACAAAATAACTCAATTTGGATATTGTGTCTCATGGGAACTGCCATCTAAGCTCCTTGACTTTTTCCTTCCCTGTGTAGTTCAGAACCCAAAGCAGGACTACATTTCCCATGAGAGGCCAAGGCCAAAAATTCCTGTGATGGATCACCTTCTGTCTCTGGAAAAGAAACTTGGCTGACGTAACTGATGAGGAACCAGAGCGTACTGAGGAGAAAGAAGCATGCGATACCTGGAAGTCCTGGCAGTGCTGGCAGCTGAAGTGTTTTGGCTGCTAGCCAGAAAATTCTTAAAGAAAAATTTACATTTTCAGTAAGTAAACCCACAACAAATCAGCATATTTTCTGTCATTGCTTGCTCTCCCATGTTTTCCACATTTCTCTTGACCTCCTAAATCCCCAGTAATTTAATGGTAGAATGAGGCAGCTCTGGCAACAACAGACTCTGTGGGTCTGGCAGAACTTCATGACTTAGATATCTCATTCACAACCCCTTGTGCCCTTCCAGGGCAACTGGCTAGTACTGGAGCAGGTCAGGGACACAACCTGTTTGCCAAGAATAACTGTGGAAGACCCACTGTGTTTGCCGAGTTGTTGTGCTTCTTGTGCGAAGACATTATATTCATCTTCTTCTGAGCCACAGTGTACAAGTAAGTGGATGGAAGAGGCTCTGGTTCTACTTTTGTCAAACAGCAATATTAATGATTCCATCACTGGTCATTAGCCACAACAGCATCGCTCAAAAGTTTCCAACCATTGGCAACTGAAATGCCATCTGGAAGCACTTAAGAGTGACAATCTGTCTCAGTAATCCGAACAAATCCAACACGAGAGGTGAATTTGGACTCTTTCAAATGCTATCTAAAATATTTATAGTAAAAATGTTAAGTGTGATACCTTTTCAGTTCTTCTGAGTGAAAGATCAAAGCACAGAAGTATAAATATTTAGCAGTTTTTTCCCCCAACTAGATGTTAATACTAAAGGCTACAAAAAGTATTACTAAAAATAACATCGCTTGTCAAATTAAAACATATTTCATAATCGAGTAAAAAGGGAATTTATATGAGAATTTGAAACAATTCATTCTCCTAAGAAATGAAGATGGATGGGAGTGACAGCCAGTTCAGAAGAACCTCTGTTAAGCACGGGCAGAAATCAGGGTCTACAAAGTTAGGTGGCAGACAAGTGCATGGGAAGGACTGAATGCTGTTTCAGGTTCTTGTATAGATTTCATCCTTGAGATTAGTGGTTTTGCCCAGGAGCTAGGTGTTAAGTTCCCTTTATGCTTGCTGAGAGTTGAGGTTAAGAGGGACATGGCTCTAGACTCAGATCAGGAACCTAAACGATTATTCCAGGGTCACACAGTGAATCGATGACAGAGGGAGGAACTTGGGTAAGTGCAGGTGTAGACCTTTTGAGTTACTCTTCTTTCAAGTTACTCTTTCCACACACTTCCAGTCACCCTTCTTTTCCACAAATTGTACAGCAGCCCTGGAAACAAAACAGGCTACAGCAGGAAAATGCAACTCATCCCATGTACGATGGACAGGGCAGGGAAAAGTGCCGAGCCAACATCATGATGACCAAATGTGCTGTTTGTTAAGTGACAAACTAATCCCAAATCAGGAGAAAACAGGAGGGGGAGAAGAAGAAGGGAGCAAGAAGAGATGAGTTAACTGCAGACCAGAAGACAGAAGAGACTTAAAAATTGAAAGCAGAGGTTAAAAGATATCACTTGTGCTTTTTGTGTAAAAGCAACAAACTGAAGGCACCCACCCCCCTGGGCACTAGTGCCTGCAGCACTAGAAGGCAACTCAAAAACATTTGCACCTCTGTGTGTGCAAATACAGGGATTTCTCAATGGGACTGCTTACAGTATCTGTTAAACTTGGTGGAAATCTTGCAGCCGCTTGCACAATTAAGTGTTGTTTACTATCTCCTTCCAGTCCATACGTTAATTTTCCTCTCAGAATTGTCAGGTTTTATGAGCCTTAATTTGGCTAAATGGATTTGGTTTGGAGATGCAGAAATTCCCCGCTTTCCCTCCCCAAGGGTAGTGTGGTTCCACACAGACAGTCACAAGAAACCTGGTCTCATTGCTTTTCTGACAGCTGCTGCCTTGGGAAGACAACTCAGAAAAAGTCCTCAAAGTAAGGATAACTACTGGCCAGCAGATTAAGCCACTGTTAACGCACAGGAAAACTGTCTGACTGTTAAACATTTCTTTTGCTGAGTCCCATTTGCACATTTGGACCACGATGATAGACAAAGAGCCCATGTCTTGTAGGTGAGGCTTGCCCGATTATTTTGAATATAATGACAGGGGAAATGTCACAGCACCATTGAAACTAGCCAAGTGATGACAACATATACCAATCAGGTGCACTGGCCGGAATTTTTACAGCTGTCAAAATGAGCATTAGTTTGGAAAACTCTAACTGCCATGTTTGGCATGTTGGTCCCTTAATATTATGGCTACTGCTTATGAAAAGACAAATGAAAAGAAAAATGTGAATGTGATAGGATGTATGCATAGTGAATACCTCCTACGGTAAGATGATATTAGCATCACACGATAAAACAGCATGTAGGCATGAAGACTAAAAGGTCAAGACAAAATGAGATGCATCATTTGGAAAGTACGTTCTGAAATTATTGGTCTGCCACTCAGGAAGGAAAGAAAGCCATTGAGACATTATAGTAGGAAGATCAAAATACCATTTTTGCTAAGACTACTAAAAAAGGCCAAATAATCCTCTCACTAGCAGGAATTAATAACAGCAAAGAAGAGATAAGATTTCAGCCCAGAATGGGGAATACACAGGGAGCACTAGAGTAAATCAAATGTTCTCAAATTGTCCAAGAGATGAACTTTGCCCTAAGATACTTTAGGAATGAGCAGAAGAAATCTCAGAGCTGTTATAAGTTGTCTTTGACAATTCATGATGGACAAGTAAGGTACCAAATGTTGGGAAAAGGTCAAACAGAGCGCTTATTTTTGAAAATGGAAAAAAACCCCAACAACTAGGAAGCCATAGGAGCTANGTGTGTGTATGTGCACATGGCACGTCTATTCATAGTCCGCTAAACTAGATAAGAAAAAATGGTCTAAGATCAATATGACACAAAACATGGATCCATTGGCAGTTGGAAGCAGTTTCAGACAAATCTTAGGAAAAATTTTTAACAGTTATAACAAAAAGTGAAAAAAAAAAAAAAAAAGAAGAAAAATACTAAATCCAGTTCGTAAAATTAGGTAGTACAATATCTGTCTTCCTAAATGTTTCACTTTGGAGGGAGTTGCATGAAGTTTGATGAGAAAACTGGTGATCAACATGATTACTATTAGAAGGCGATATTCCAAATGGTTGGAGTAGCTGCCAATAATTTGTTGTTTCTGGAAGCAGTTATCCACAGCTTATAGCCAAATCTGAAGGATTGTTCTTGTAGAGTTCTTCATCCTGGCTCCCATATGATGGAATATTTTCATTAATGGAATAGGTGATGCAGCAGAAATGTTTGTTAGCCGGAAAATTACATTAAGCTGGGTAAAATAGTAAGTATAAGCGAGGACAAGACTAGAATAATCTTGACTGGAAAAGCTGAAGGCTACATTTCAACCAGGACGAGTGTAAGCTTCTGTGTTTAGCCAAAACCAACTAGCTGCATGCAAAGAGGATGAGGAACAACCGGGCATACATCAGTGCNCCCAACAACTAGGAAGCCATAGGAGCTATACACCACTTGCTTTTACTTTAAATTCCCAGAAAAACTCTGGTGCAGATAACCAAACCACTTGTAAGCACACAATGGAAATAAAAAAAGACAAAAAAATAGAAAACATGGATGCATCAAGCAAATCTAGTCAAAACAACCTAATTTCCCACTATAAAGGGGTAACAGGCTAATAAATCAATAATCAATAAATGAAACAATAAATTGTGGGAAATAGCAAACACCCGGGGTGGGGCGGGGGGGGGGAAGGGGGGCAGGCGTGTGTGTATGTGCACATGGCACGTCTATTCATAGTCCGCTAAACTAGATAAGAAAAAATGGTCTAAGATCAATATGACACAAAACATGGATCCATTGGCAGTTGGAAGCAGTTTCAGACAAATCTTAGGAAAAATTTTTAACAGTTATAACAAAAAGTGAAAAAAAAAAAAAAGAAGA